>JAAGNO010011987.1:0-10687 GCA_033439905.1 Ceryle rudis
GGCCAGGCCGAGGCCGCCCTTCCGGCGGCGGCGCGCAGCGGCGGCCCGACCGCAGTCGGCGCTGTGGTTTTAAATGGGCGGAGCGGCGGCGGGCCGTGGGGCGGGCGGTGGGCGGCCCGCGCTGGCCCGCGGCGCCCATATAACCCCACCTCCCGGGCGCGGAGTGCCGCGGTAATTGGCTGGATGTGGTACTTGGAGATGTTGAGCTGGCTCCTTCCCCCCATGTCCCTGCACACACACAGGGGCGGGTGGTGCGGGCGGGAGCGGGAGGCAGGGCTCAGCCCCGGCGGCGGCAGTGGCGGGGCTACCCCCATTCCCTGCTTGCCCGCTGTCGTGCCTGAGCCGCTCCTTTTGCTGGGGTGCTGCCTGCGACCGCAAGACCCGGCTGAGCCGGGCCGAGGGGAGCGCGGGCGGCTGCTATCGGCGGCCGAGATGATGGCGGAGGGCGGCGGCGGGCCAGCGCGGAGGAAGGCGCTGTCGCTGCTAGAGGCGGCCCGCTCCCGCTACGAGAGCCTGCAGATCTCCGACGACGTCTTCGGGGAGTCGGGCCAGGACAGCAGCGGGAACCCCTTCTACAGCACCTCAGCCGACTCCCGCTCCGCCGCTTCCTCCCAGGACGAGGAGGACGATGAGGAGGACGAGGGGCGCCCAGAGGGGCCGAGCCCGCGGAGCAGGGTGGCCCGGCGCCGCGCCCCTAGGGCGGTAGCCACCCCGGCGGAGCGGCGGCGGCAGCGGCACGTCGGAGGCGGCAGCGCCGTCCCGGGCGGCCCCGGCCCTGTGGAGGAGGAGGAGGAAACGGAGAAGGGGGGCTGGACCCGGTCGCTGCGAGACGTCCCACCCCCTCCCTTCAAGGATGGCAGCGGTACGCGGAGAGTGGGCTGCTGGGGCAGGTGGCGGCGGGACCGGGCGGCTTCGCTCCGGGCCGCCCTTGGGAGCAGGGGCGTCTGAGGGGGTTGCCCGGAGGGCGGTGCCGAGGCCTGAGTGGCGGCGCGGCCGTGCCCGGCTGCGGGCCTGGCTGTCGGCCTGGGCTGGTGCCCGACCTCTGGTCTCGGAGTGGGGAGAACAGCAGGTGCCTCCTGCTCGGTGCCTTCCCGGGAGCGGTCCTCCTCTCCGTGCGCCGCTGCCCAGGGCCGAGCGCGCTGGTGTGGGGAGAGCTTGGCGGAGGCAACGAGCGGAAGGGCGGGGGGAGGCCGCCCGTGCTTAGTCACAGGCATCCCTTCCCCGGCGCTGTAGCGGTTCCCCGAGCGCCCGCAGCTCCGAGGGCCCTCGAGTGAAGCGGGACGGCTCCCCCGGAGCTGGGAGTGCTGCGCAGCCCCCTTGTTTGGCTGTGCTTCTGTGTGGCGGGTGGCTCCTCGTCCGTGCTGACAGGTGCGGAAAGCCGCGGGTCTGGGCCGTGAGGGTGACCTGCCATGCGCTGTGCACAAGGGATGTGGGAATGGGACTGGGCTTCCCGCTGGCTGCGGGGCTTTCTGTGCAGCCGTCCCTAACGTTAACCCTTGTCTTTTGGCCAGAGTGACTACCGAGAGTGGTGACATGACATGGCATTCAGCAGCAGTGCACAGCTGAGATCTCTGTGGACTGACCTGTGTAGCCAGCTGCACCACTGGTTTGCCCTGGGAGCCGTTCATTATAACCTATCTGTCTGCAGGCCTCAACAACCACATTGACTATGTAGCAGCAACGCTTTGCAAAAAAAGAGATGAATAGTTATGAAAAGCTGGGATGTGAAATAAAACATTCGCATCTCAGAACAAGATGTGATGATTGCTGTTATCCTCAGCCAAGCTGACCGTTTGCCTGTCTCAAAGTTGCTTGTCTTCACTTTTTTTTTTTTGCTTTTTGGGTTTGGTTTTTTTTTTTAGTAGTGTTTAATTCCTTCATTTTGCTGCTAAAAGGTAAATGCTGAGGAATGCTGCTACACTTCGTGTAGTGTGCTAAAATTTGTGCAATGGGACAGGCAGAAACCTATCTGAAGAAACAGTTTGGGATGGGGGAGTAAGGTGGAGCTATCACTGGAGCCCAGAGAAAGTTCTTTTATGCTTCTGACAGATGTGTGAGTAGAAAGAAATAGCTAGACCCTGTAAAATGTTTAAGTATCAAGCTGATGTCCCTCTTTAAAGAAATCTAAGTTTTATTGATATTCATAAGCATGTCTAAGATCAGGTTCTGGACCATAGGCTTCATGGTTTGTTGCTATTTCAGCATCGCTTATGACTTAATTTCTCTGCCTTTGCTGGCTTATTTCTTCATATCATTACTTTATAGTAATATCCATTTTAGCATAGACAGAGCTGGGATTAGTGTTTTAATGCTGGTTTGGAAAAGAATTAAGCTGATGACCTATTAATTCAGGAATTCATATTTCCTTTGAAAAAAGGAGTCTGATGATTTATGGTTGTCAGAAATATATTCAGTCGTCCCTTGAGGAAGGTGTATGCATATTGCTCTGAATATTTCCTCCTAGTAATACATGAAGGGGTTGCTGCTGTTGATTATTATGAGGATGATAGATGCTGCATGGTGATTTGGTTTGGCAGAAGTTCAGTTACTGTAATGATTTGATATGTGTGAAATGTGTACCCTCTGTGATATTTTTGTTTTGACTCCTCAAATTCCAAGCTGTGGAACCAACTGCATTGTATATAACTAAACTTTTATAATTCTAGTTTGTAGATAGACCGGTTTTAGACCGTATATCATAACTGAAGTCGTGCTAAGTGTACCACTGTCACTTCACTGGACACTCTTCTGACCCATATGTGCTGAGGAAAAGTTCTCCACTGAGGTGAAGACAGCTGCCCCTTGCAGTGACAGCACATACTTCAGTCACTAGTGGAGCACAAGCAAGAAATGCGGAGTCACAGAGCACTAATAAACCATATTGTCAGTTCCAATGTGTTGGATGTAAGAATCCTTTCTAGGTTCTGAGCTTAAAAGGAAGGTGTTTTCATGACACTGTGATAAAACTTATCTTTGGTTAGCACTGAAACTTCTGAGTGTGGCCTTTTGGTCAAAATTTCAAGAGAAAAATCCTAGTGGCAAGTACCTGACATCATCTGATCACAGAATTGTAGAATGGTAGGCATTGGAAGGGACCTGTGGGGATCGTCTAGTCCACCCCCCCTTGCTAAAGCGAGGTCACACAGAGCAGGTTACACAGGGTCATGTCCGTGCAGGTTTTGAATATCTTGAGGGAAGGAGATTCCACAAGTGCTCTGGACAGCCTGTTCCAGTGCTCTGTCACCCCCACAGTAAGGAAGTTTGGGGTTTTTTTTCCATGTTCAGATGGAACTTGGTGTATTCCAGTTTGTGCCCATTGCTTTTTGTCTTATCGCTGGACACCACTGAAAAGAGACTGGCCCCATCCTCTTGACAGCCACCCTTTAGATATTTGTAAGAATTGATAAGATCCCCTCTGTCGTCTTCAAGCTAAACAGCCCCAGGTCTCTCTGCTTGAGAGAGATGCTCCAGTCCCCTAATCATCTATGTAGCCCTCTCTTGGACTCTCTCCAATAGTTCCTTGCCTCTTTTGAACTGGGGAGCTGAGAACTGGACACTACTCCAGATCTGGCCTCACTAGGGCAGAATGGAGGGGGAGGAGAATGTCCCTTGACCTCCTGGTCAAATTCTTCTTAATGCACCCCTGGACACCATTTGCCTTCTTGGTCACACAAGTACACAGCTGGCTCATGGTTAACTTCGTTGTTCACCAGGTTTCTTGGGTCATTCTCTGTAGAGCTGCTTTCCAGCAGGTCAGCCCCTAACCGGCCAAAAGACAAATGTCCTTGTGGAAGTCTCATGAGACTTCAGCTATGTCAATGTTGGAAATAAATTCTTGAATCAGATGAGGATCAAACCTAGTGTCAAGCTGTTCGCTTTGGGAAGGTGACCATTCATGAGAAGGAAGGTGGAGAAGGACAAGGTTTAAGTTAGTTAATGAGAATGAGCTAAAGCTCCCATGGAAAAAAAAAAAAAGGAGATGCTTATGAAACTCTTGTGATCTTTTTAACTACAAGTAGAAAATATTATTATTTCCTTTTTTTGAGTGAATTACTTAATACTGCCTTTTCCTTCACAGCCTCAATATTAAACTGTTGTCTGAAAAAAAGCATTATATGCATCCCTAGGATTAGACCTGAACATAGACAGGCTGATACTTCATCTCAAAAATATACTAGAGGCCTTAGTTGTGCCAGGGGGCTGCTGGCAGTGTTAGATGGTTCAGTATGTCCTCAATCTGCACTCACTGTATGTGTTCCTGGTGACACCTGCCTTGCCTGTGTGGCAAGCTCTGACGAACCGAGAAAGGTCTGGATTGAATTCTGTGTCAGGAGAGAAGCAACTGGATGGCATCGCTATGCAACACTGTGCTGTTTGTGTCCTTGATGTTTGTTTTCTACCCCTTCTTCAGGGATCTCCAGTTATCACTGTTCCTGTTCCATTTCATAAAAATAGTGGGTGCTTAGACTCCCGGGGTGGGGGGGGAACAACCATCCAACCAAAAAACAAACATGTCATCAGCTTTCTCTGACTTCCTTTGTGGAAATCCAAAATAGCTGTTAAAGTTAACACAGAGGTTAGAACAGATGGCTTGCTGGCACTTCATGTTATTTCCAGTTAAGCTACTCTGTGAAATCATTCTCTTTAGTTGCTGAGAAAAATCCCAACCATATTGCGATGCCCTGATTTTTAAACTGATAACTAGTGGCACTGTGTAGTTCTGAACAAAATAGGTTGAGGAAACAGTTGTCTGTCACAAATGTCAAAGCAGTGATGTGATTTCTGAGGTACTGAGATAGGAGTAATGGATGGGAGGTCTTGGAAGCAGTTGCTAAAATGCTTTCCCTTCACAGAGAGTTACTGGCTACAGCAGGTCTGTGGGTAGGTCAACACATGTGTTTAAAAGGATGATGGCATGCCTGGTCAAATGTTGGATCCAGGCATGTTTTGACATCTTCCTTCTCATTCTCTCCAAACCTTGCTGTGAAGTGGAAGTAGAATTATTTTGTTGGGAACTTACCAATAGGTAGGCTTCTAGGAAAAGATGTCTGACCTCTGCCCAAACAGTACTTTAGTTCTGAAAGGAGGGATAGCTGGGGCTCCTCTGGCTTACCTTCATCTGAGGGCAGGACAGAGCGAGTTACGTAAGCGCAGAAAGAAATAAGAGAACAAATTACTGCTAGGATAGGGCAATCATAATTGAAAGGGAGGAGTGGGCAAGCAACTATTAAGACAAACTATTGAGTGCCTGGAGCTCAATGCAAACCCTTCATTTCTGGTCACACCTGCTTCAGACCTAAACAATGTGCTCTTTCTTCCTTCAGGAGTGGGGTGGCTCCAAGTGGTGTTTTCTCCTGTTAGCTCAGTAATCTGGCTGGGAAATGTTTTATAATAGAGGCACTACTGGTTCTGCTCTTTCTTCATGGAGGGTCTTAGAAGGTGCAAATATCCTGGTATTGCTGTAGGTTGATGTTCTGGAATTGGGGTCCCTGGTGTTCTCTTCCTTGGGTCCAGTGCTTTCTATATCCTAATTATAGTTCAGTGACCAGAAAAATGCATGTCATATGTAAGAGCACTTCTTATTGGTATGGATAATATTTTAGGGTGGCAACAATGTAGGGAAGTCTGAGCAAAAATTAATGCCAAAGTCATCAAAGTTACAGCCAGTTGGTGCTACTGTTTTCTTTGTCTTCTGTGCCCTCTAAATCCTGTTCTTAAGCCTAGACCTAAGGACAAAATGTTAAGAATGTTCCTGTGCATAGCAACTACTAAAGAGTGTAACTAGCTTTTTATGGATTTCCAGAGTGTTTCTCTGAAACACTAAATGTGGCATAAGTTACCATCTTTGAAGAACATGCTCTAGTAGAACAGCATGTCTAGCAATCAGGCTGTCCTTGTTATCTTGAAGAGGTTTAAATGAATATTTAAAGCAGTTTTAAATTTATTTATTTATTTTGTTCAAATGAGAATGTTCTTTTCCAAAAAGACAAGGTTATGGGAAACCACCATTTATTCCATCTTGGCTACCACATAAGAGATGATCTTCTGCACAAGGGAGGGTACGTTATCTGAGAGATGAAATGAGCCGTCATGTTCCAGCTAAAGTCAGTGAAGCCAAGGCACAGCTTTAAATTCCATTTGTGACCACCCTCACAGTAAAAAAGGCTTTTCTTATGTTTAGTCACAAGTGTCTGTTTGCCTGTCAGCTGGTAAGACTCCACTCTTGAGTATATTTGTTTTTTTCAGTAGTGTTGTTATTTTATGAATCTTAAGAAAATTTAGTACCTTCAAGTTAGTATCCAGTGAATCATGTAAGACAATATATATTGATAGAGAATCATAGAATGGTTTAGATTGAAAGGGAGCTTAAAAGATCAAGTTCCAACCCCCCTGCAATGGGCAGGGACACCTTCCACTAGACCACATTGCTCAGAGCCCCATGCAACCTGACCGTGAACGCTTCCAGGGGTGGGGCATCCACAACCTCTCTGGGCAACTTGTTCCAGTGCCTCACCAGCCTCACAGTAAAGAATTTCTTCCTTATATCTAAATAGAAATCTACCCACTTTTAGTTTAAAGCCATTACACCTTGACCTATTAGTACAAGCCCTTGCAAAAAGTCCCTTCCCAGCTTTCTTGTAGGCCCCCTTTAGGTACTGGTAGTCTTCTGTAAGGTCTCCCCAGAGCCTTCCCTTCTCCAGGCTGAACAAGCCTAGCTGTTTCAGCCTCTCTTCATAGCAGAAGTGCTCCAGCCCTCTGATCATCTTTGTGGCCCTTCTCTGGACTCCAAAAGGTCCATGTGCTTCTTATGTTGGGGGCCCCAGAGGTGAATATATCATGGAGCTGGTCATTTGACCTGAACAATTCAGTTAAAGATAAACAATCAAAGGAGAGGAAAGTGATACAGATAGGGGGAGAAAGGCTTCTTATCTGTTTGAATGACTTTAACTGGGCAGAGAGTTGTGCAATGTCTTTATTGTATGTAGGGAGAGATCCAATGCACCTACTCTTCCCAAGAGTGTGAACAGGCAGATGAGAAGGAAGCATTCCAGCAATGGGGAGCCTGGAGGAAGAGCTTTTGGGTCAGGCTTGGCCATGAAAGAGGGCTATATATATGCTGCCATCTAACAGTGGTGATGATCTTGGTTTAAGTCCTGAATAGAATCTGAAGACTTTAGTCTTACTAGATGGAGGTCAATACTAAAGATTCCAGAGGTGGAAGAAAATCTATGAAAGCTATTGAGTTGCTTATGGCAGATTCTGCTTCAGAAATATCTGGGCCAAATTCTCTGACTGTAAATGGACATAATGCTGCTGATGTAACTTATTCTTTCTTATTTATGTCATCAGAGAATTTAGCTACTTTTTCCTTGCATACCCATGGAAAATACTGGGGAAAAAAATGTGTATGTATATAATCTGCTCTTGCATTTTAAGTAGAAGTTACTTATGACGGTGTCACAACACTGCTAGGAAGATAGAGTAAATACATCACAAAGATGTACACTACTGCTTTGCAGAGCCTCTATAGGCTGACTTAAAGATTTGAAGTATTGCTAAGTAAGTGAATTATGCAAAGGCTTAATATCTCGGACGTCTTGCGAAATCTAGTTGTGCTTTTCAGGTGTTTTTACTGGGTTTAGAGCACATTTTCTAATTCCATCATCAGTGAAGTGAATCAAGTGCATGACATGACAGCCTTATTGATTCTAAAATGTAGTACAGCTTTATCTGTGTTCCCTTCTTTGTTTTGCCTATACCTCTCCTATTAAATGTGCATTTTGTGAATAACCTAGTGTTGATAAATTTAATGGAAAAAAATATTCTTCTTTGCTTTTATACAGGGAACCATTTTTGGCCAGTACTTGAGACATGAAGGTTTATAAGCACTGCAGATCGAGGTCTTTTCTATAGACACCTGTCTAGCTTTTTACAGAGAAAAAACATTTACTCCTAAAATCTGTTACTGCATAAAATTAGTCTTGTCCCCTTGCAGAAGCAGATTAGTTCCTACAGCTACTCGTGTCATTTTGTCAGCCTCACAGAAACAGCAGAGTAAACAGTTTCCTTGTGTGCATACCTTTAAGTCAACCTGGAGGGGAAATTAGCCTCTTTGCTGAGTCTAATGAGGATGCTAATAGTGGAGTTGACTTGCTAATTATGTATAGACTGCTAGGTCACAGGAAGCTGTCCTGGATGCCACAGACTTCAAAGAAGCAGGAAATTTCTCTTGGATGTGCTTGTTTGTGTAAGAGTTTTGTTCCTTTCCCATGTTCAAGCTTCCAAAATTTTGGAGTAGATGGGATTTAGCAGTTTGGAAATACAAGGTGCTTCCAAAAGGGAAGGTAATCATGGATACACCTATACATCTTATGTAGAAGTCAGTGTAATATAATCCCTAAAATACCTCATCCTTCTGAATACTGCCCCAAATTGGGCATGTTACTAGAAAACAGAACAGATGGACTCAAAAGGAATGCATGGCTAAGACAAACGCACAAGAATACTAGCATTAGATATTTCACTTCCTTGTTGCAGGGCATCCTTTCTAGGAGCTTATCCAAGTTTCCACTTCATGTTCCTTAAAGAATGGGATGTTAATCAGTCACTGGCTCTATCTGAAAACCAACGGGGACATAACGGAGTGGGTCTTATAAAAATGAAACCAAAGTGTCTTGATTGAGGGACTTCAGGGAGATAGGCTTGGAAGGCTCCTTAGCTTATTTTGGCTCTGTATTAATTACTCACGGATATGAGTATATATACTGAGTCTATACTTATACTCTGTATAAATTACTCAAACTCCTGTTTTTCAGTGAAGACACCTGGTATTAATGGTACATGATAGAAAACATGCTTTTGATTCTGCTTTCTTAGACAGCATGAGGGATTCCGATGGTCTGTACTGACAACCTATATTTGCCATTAAGAAGGACAAAGAAAAAAACCAAGCAACTTTTATTCAGCAAGCAATACAAAGACGTAGCTGTGCAGTTGAAAACTGGGTAAACCAAAGTGTAGTTGATGAGATACACTGTAAGGATGCAAAAATCCTGTCAGAGAGGGATGCACATGAGACACAGAAGCAAAGAATATTGTGTACATCTGGATGGATGGGGAGAATTAGCTGTGTGTTGGACAGGAAGATTACTGGACTGAGATAAAAGATGCAGCAAGCCCATCACTGAGCACAAATGGAAGTGTTATTTCTAGTGAAGAAAAAGAAGAAAAAAGACTTAAATGAGCTGCTGTTACAGCTGTGATTCATTTCTGATTACATGTAGCAGAGAGGTGGGTGTGGATGAAAGATTAAATTGGAGTGAAAAATGAGGATATCTTTCCTTTTTTAAGTTACTTACAAAATCCACTGTTGTGGAAAGTCTGACTTGCCAGTGCATATAGTCATCCCTGCTTTATTTGAAAGGTAGGTGTCGGCTAACTTACTGGTTGGTAGTACTTGTAGGTGTGCTGACTGGGGTCAGGGTGTAGCTGTGGGCATATGGGTATTCCCATTGATGTCGTGGTGTTGTCTGCTGCTTGTTGCCCCCTGCTGATAGAGGGCTTAGGCAGTGGTAATATTGTCAGTTCATGCCCAGAAAAAATACATTGAAGAGGTTATATATACTGAGACTCATAAATATATGCACTTATGCATATGGCTTATGGCATTTGGGATGGGAATCTAGTTTTACTTATTCTGCCCCAGTACAGGGAGAACAGTTAATCTGGACTCCAAGGCAAGAGGTGTCCAGCCTTCTCCAGAGGTCAGAGCGGTGGTTCATAAACCTTGACTTGCTGCAGCTGCCTAGTGAAAATGAACCATCTTTGTTTTGGGGAGAGGGATTCTCAGGATGATCTTGAAAAATGTAAGATGCTTTTATATCTGTCACGCTGGATGTGTTGCATTATGGATATAAATACATATGTGGATATGAATTCTTATTTAGCCTTTCAAAGGGCTTCTAGCTTGCTCCACTGTATTCCTGAATGGGATCACTAAATGAGGAGACCTCCTTAAACTGAAGACTTTTCCTCATTTCTTGGCCATCCTAGTTTATAAGTAAGGGATTACTGTTATGTAGTTATTATTTGGTTTGAGATGAAGTAAAATACATCTGAAGGTTTGTACTCCTAAGATTTCTCTTAATTCCCTCTTGTCATTGGCTTTGAGATTAAAATAAATTAAGCACTAAAACTTGGAGTGTCTTTAAGTGATCTGTAGCTATTTTCATGGTGCTAAGATTGCTGCAAATAGTCCTTTCTTTTAAGGGTAAGGAAAGGAGGTGGCTTTAAGTATATCACAAATTTCCCCCATTGGGAAGAGAGTGATGGGTTTTGGAGTCAATGACATCCCGCTCTTTCCACTTGATGGGTTTGTACTTGATAAATAAGGAATGACCCTCTCAAAAAAGGCCTTTATTCATCTGCTTCTGTACTACTGGGTGATGACTCACGCTTAAACTGACATCAGAGATAGTCTAAACCAACGTGTCAAACCTCTACAGCAGCCCTCTGTCATTGTGCCCCACAGGGTCTGGTGGCTCCCTGTGGGTGTCCATCAGAGCAGAGCTTGGCAGCCAGAGCCTGTCCTGTAGCCTCCCAGCTAGGACAGTTGCAGCTGAGGGTACTGAGGCAGCCCTGGGCATTGGGCACCTCCCCAGGGACAGGCTGTCAGGTCAGGATGTGG
>JAAGNO010011987.1:18959-33653 GCA_033439905.1 Ceryle rudis
CTGACAAGCAGGACTGCGGTCACTTGTGTCCACGTCTGCCAGACTGCTTCAGTCCAGGCCCAGAAAAAGAATATCTGGAGAGGCTTGGCTCTCTCTGTCAGGAGTACTACCAACCCCAGGTCAAATATTTAGCTGTGATGAAAAGCTGTATGTTCACCTGCTTTCTCTGTCTGTTCTCTCCTCCCCAAACAAGTAATATTCTAGCTTGCTTAAACAGGCTTGAGGTTTTGATCACATGAGGTTTTAAAAATTCCACACCCAGCCTTGCTAATAATCTGAAGGCTTTCTTTTTCCAGGAAAACATTGATGGGGATTATAGCACTTATGACCTAGTAGAATCTGTAAGAAGAATGTAATCAATTCTTGATGTGGAAGGGAAAATGATACCTATTCAGAACCACGTACAGTTAGTGAGGAGGAAAGGAGCTGCATGAGAGATTATGGAAGAAGCTGATGGAGTTGAATGAGATGCAGAAAGCCTTTTACTTTTTGGAATTTTATTTTATTTTATGACTTGGTCAATGTAAATAAAGAATTAATGGAGTGAAATGTTGCTTAAATGAGAGACTTTTGTGAACACAGCAACGGGTGGCCATGTATAAATGGAAGGGCAATACAAAGGAGCAAATTTGTCCATAATACAAAATCAACTTTAGTGGTTAAGTCCAGAAGACTTAGGGAGCAGGAAGCTCCCTGTGGAGATACATATTCTGCATTTTTCTCCCTGTTCTTGCACACAGAGCCAAGAGAGTGGGGAGATGGTTTGCAATCAGAACTTGAGGTTCTCAGATACTCTTTTTCCTGGGCATTTCCATATTCAAAGAGCACTTATAAACCAAATCAGAAAAGGAAGGAAGGTTTGGAAACATCTGAACATTCTTGATGCCAGAGCTGCAATGCTGTTATCCTGACTGGAGCAGCACCATAGGCTGTTCTCTCCCAAAGAGCTAGTTGACACTGGGATTTCTGGAAGATGAACACTGACTGAGGCAGCATCTCGGTGAGGACATGAAGGGAGGTCTCGTTTTTCTAGAAAACACAGTGGTAAAGAGGCAGAGAAGCTTGGATGTCAGTAGCAATAAAAGGAAAAGAGTTTTGCCATGCAAGAGCAATGACTTGCTTAAATAACAATTGTTTGTTATGTAAGTGGAGCCTGTGAGGCATCTAGAGAATTGAGTTTTCCTCGTAGAAACTGTTGTGTTGCTAGATAAACACTGATGTGCTCCACAGAGATGTTGGGCATTTACTTGCCTTTGCTCAATTGCAGAAATATGTACGTTACCTTTTTGGTGTTTTGTTTTTAAGCCCACAGCATTTGAATCCACGCTTTAAGATTTTGAATGCTTCTTCCATTATGTTGAGAATGACTGACAGGGTGTAGGTGCAGTGTGCTTGTACCTGTGGATTGTAGGAGAGGAGGCAGAGAATACAACTTTCAGCACTTTCATGTAACATTACATTGTCTTCAAAATGAAGGGGAAAAATCTCCAGCAGTATATGTTCTTCACCAGTAGTTATGGCATACCTGCTAATTAGGTATTCCTTGCCAGAAATGGTTTAAGGGAAAAAAATCATGTGTGAAAGTGTGGCTGTAGATGTCAGTACTGTGTTAATTCACATGGGTCAGTGCTTGGGAGCAAGGCCAAGAAGTGGAATAGGAATCAGAGGAGGTTCTTAATTTTTCTTTTTTGAGCAGCCATGGGCTGGCTGGGCACAGGTGCACATCTTTATTCTGTGACTTAGAACTGAATAACACGGAGTTGGACACAGTCCTAACCAGTGCTGACCCAGCTGACCCCCTGTCCTATCTGACAACTAATCCTTGTCTCAAAATGTATCCTTAGAAACAGCAGTTGTAGACTTAAGAATTCATGCTAACATACACTTCATCTCATCGCTTGAGTAAAATGCCAAGAGAACAGAAAACTTTGGGGTATGACACTGTTTCAAAAATGCAAGAGGAAGGGTGGGGAAAGCAGAAGAGAAGTGGAGCCTGAAGAAGATCAGGGTCGGATAACAGCAAGCATGGGAAAGGTTGGGAATGTACAGAATGGAGCAAAGGAAAATGGGACATAGGTTCTCATGTCAGCCTGAGACAGATAAGCCAGAACCACAGATGACATGATTAGCCTAAGATAGCAGAGCATATCAGTCACAGAATAAAACATCCAGGGAGACTGATTCCCAGTTCCTGAACTCGGGGAAATAATTTGCTTTGGCTCATTGGACAGACAGTTTGGAAAGGAAGCGCCACTTCTGGCTTTAAACAGCAGTCGGAATTCACAGCCTTTATTTAAATGGGAACTTTTCCAGTTACTTGTCACAAAGTAAATACACTCCTTTATTATATCATGAAATCATGATCAGCCAATCTGAAAGGAAAACAGCAGCTTATATCTTTCTCTTTTAAGAAAATCAAACTGTAAGTAGAGAAGAGCATGCAGGACAGGCCATGGGCCCAGGGTTTACAGAGCAAAAAAACATACTCAGAAACTTCCTTATTATGATGTTATTAAAACATTACTTTAAGCATGCCACTGACTTTGCTTATGGCCTCTAATCCGTCACAAGCTTTTGTTCCAGGCAGATTTTTCCAAATCATGGAGGATTTAGCTCTGGTGTAGTAATCCAGAGATCTGTTCTGAGCCCTACTGTGAAGACTGCGCTTTTCTTCTGTAAGAGGAAGCTATAGCTGGGAAATGCTCCAGTCACTGAGGTCTTGAGCTATAAAAGTCCTAATCTGTGGTTACAGAATGGGAAGCTATTATTTCTATTGTGATAATGCACGAAGCCTTTGTAGGAATCCTTAACGTGAAGTGCTTGGCACTTTGCAAACAGAATACCAGCAGATTCAAGGAACTGATGAGCCTGTTTTTTATAGAGTAGAAAGATTTATTTGCTGTCTTCCACTCCACTGCTTAATATGACCCAGATTTCATCACCAACGACCATTTCTTTATTTATTTATGTAAGCACACCATGAAGTTCTTTGAAAATATTTACTGTATGAAATCTCTGTTTGCTGCTAGGTCCAAAATGAGAAATGCAAGCTACTTCCTCCTTTTAGAACCTGAGGTATGTTAACATGGTGATTAAATCCTGTGAGGTCTTTCAGCTGTTATTGATTCATATGTTGGCAGCCCCCAGGAAGCGTGGAGATGACCTGTAAGAGTAGCTATGATGATCTGGCGTGATGGATGGCTACTAGTAAGTTGTTCCTGTCTGGTGACCTCAAATTTTTTCCCTGCCCGATCTCAAGAATACATCTTACTAAGACTGTGTTTGAGGAAATGGACTTTGGCTCCAAAGTAACAAAGCAGCTCTCCTGAAATGCTGTGGAGGAAAACATGTGATGCTGTTCTTTACAAACTTAGTTCCACGGCCTAGTTCCTGCTCTGCTTGCAGCTGCGCAGCACGGTGCGGGCTGTGCGGGGAACTGGCTGCACACAGTAGCTGGGCAGAGGTTGCAGGAGCGCTGCTGTGTTGCTGAGACAGCTGTTGCTGAGGACGAACGGTGCTGTGTTGCTGAGGATCTTGATCTGACTTCATGCACTACTTAGCTCTGAGTTGCACTTCTTGTTCACTCTGTGCAGATATAACTCCCTGAAAGCCCTCCCTGGGGATACAGTGGTTTGTAAACACGTCTGCGCCACTCTGGAGTTAACACGGGCAGGCAAGTAATAAATCCACCTTCTTGCACAGATGACTGCCTTTTTTTTTCTTTTTTTCTTTTTTTTTTTTTATACTTTGTCGCTGAAGAAATGCTTTGGTTTCTTAAAATTGAGAAGTTGTGGGTTAATAAGAGTTATTAGGAAGCCTAAGGAGTTTGAGTGCTGTGGAGTGTGTCGTGTACCCTGCATGTGGTAAGAGGATTAGGGCTGTTGATGTGCATCATATATAGAAGACATTTATTGAACTTTCCAGCTGCTTGACTATTTTGAGTTCCTGTGTTCAGACAGCCTGTGGCACTAGGTCATTCCTAAGGGCAGGCAGAACAAGGATGGAAAAAGGCAGTGTAACAGCAGGGAGAGGAGTAAAAGAGCAAAAAGAAAACGGAAAGCACGTAAAGTAATACTGTGTGTCTGTAAAGGAGCCCTGGCCCTAGCAAGGATGGCAAATACATCACCTCCACTTGTATCTTAGATGTCCTAAGAAAAGATTTAGACTTTAATCTGCCCTTAAGCCTAATGCACCAGCAAGGAACGTGTGGCTTGTATCTGCTTGTCTCAAGGTTTTTGAAGTTGTTGGGGAGTAACATAGAGAATATAAAGAGGGGAAATTATAAGGTTAAAAGCAGCTGCATAAATACAGAGGCATTATGATCTTCTCTGATATAGAGGTGGTGCAGCCATCAGGGAGGGTGACTGTGACAGAACTGTTGATTTATTCTATTACTATGATCTCTAAAGTGGCAAGAGCTCCCTTGCCTCCAAGTTTGGGGCAATCACAGCAGAGAAACCTTGTCTTACTGGACAGTTTGTGGAGCCCACCTAGAAATGCATGTGCATGCTTTCCCTCCAGAGAGAGGTAAAATCCAAGGGAGGCTGGTACAACCCAAAAGAAGCAGGTTTGGAAAAAGAACCTAAATATGGCTATGGAGCTCCTGGCACCAACCTTCTTGGGCAGATTTAGGTTTCTAAGCTCTTCTAGCTGGGCTGCAGCAAGAGCACCCTGCTCATCAACCTCTCCCAAGAGGGTGCAGCAATAGGTGCTTAGTGCTGGTCACTGGGGACTAAGTGCTTACCCAAAGAACCATTCTTTGTCTTCCCCAGGAAGAGAGGGAAGCAATTTCAGAGACCAGCACTGTAGTTACCTTAGCTTACGTGGGATGGAAATTAATCATTAGGAGGTTCTGTACTGGAATGAATGTTCTTGCATGAAAAGGTGGTCTCTAATGTTTTTTTTAACCGTCAACTTCCAGTTGATTATTTTTTATTATTTTTCTTTTTAATAATTAATTTTTGAACAAAGCAGAAAAACATTTCCTCACGAGACTTGCTCAAAAGCAAGAGGTTCCTTTTTCACTGGCATGTGTGTGCATGTTGCATGCAAATGCAGGAGTTGATGTGAAGGCTTTCAGCATCTCATTACTTGGGTCACTTGCTTATTGACTTTTATTTACAAAAGATAAATTAAATGTCCTGATGATTTGCCTGGAAGACATACTAGGATATTTTCCCTTCATCAAACACAAAATCCCTCCTTTTGGAGAAAGAGACATCAAATATTGCTAATGCTAATCTAGGTATATTTTTATTTTAAATTGCTGGGAACCTGGGAGAGAAAGATATGATGGTGGATCGCATCTGCAAGAGTTGCTAGTGCAGCACAAGTCCCCCCCATGGGACCATTCCAAAGCAGCCTTCTGGGATTTAGTTATGAGGGTCACCCTGCTGGTAATGGAAGTTGTGCTAACACAAAACTACCCATGCTGCTTTGTAGAGTTATTTCATAGATGTGCATAGCTATGCCTACAGCCAGATGTGTAAGCGCTCCGTGATTACCAAAAGCAGTATCAAGATGATGTATGAAGTCAGAATGTGGATCATAGAATCATAGAATTGTTAGGGTTGGAAGGGACCTTAAAGATCATCTAGTTCCAACCCCCCTGCCAGTGGCAGGGACACCTCCCACTGTGGTTGTCTCTAACCTGCTAGGTATGCTCAGTTTCCAGCTGGACTGCCAGGAGCAGCTGATCCGCTCTGATGGTTGAGTTCAGTAAGATGTTAATAGAAAACTGCAGCACGAAAAGAAAGTTCAATGGACTATTGCCATGAAGCTGCTGCAGCAGAAGTTCTGAAGTTCTTCACCTTTTATGGGCTGACTGCCAGCTAGTGCACAGCAGCACAGGTCAGAATGAATGGGCAGGGCCCTTTGGTTATCACCCTAAGCCTTGGGAGGCCACCATCACATAGAGTGGGAAAGCTGTCTTTTGTTGGTTGGGAGCAGGTACATTACTTGTTGTCCTTCACCTATGCCAGGTTGGCATGCTGGATTTGGCTTTCAGGGGTTTTGCTATAATGCTGAAGTAAGTTAGATGAGAATCTGGATCCAGTACATAGCAGGGAAACAAGCTGAACTGTGGGAAGTTCCTTAGTTTGCTAAACGCTTTGCTAAATGTGACCATTTAGTTTAAATTCTACTGCTTGGTTTACTAAATAAGTTCTTTATTGTCATAACTCGGCGCTGTCTGATGGACTCTTTTGACCAGAGTAAGCATAGAGCAGCCGTGCGCTGGTTTCCAGTCCTTTTTCACTTGTCCTTGGATTGCTTTTAGCTCCAGCTCTTAATTCTCTCTATGGATAGGAGTTAGACTGCAACACGTGGATCACTTTATTGCTGATGCTGTGATGAAAAGAATCCTTTTTAATGCTGGGGAGGTAAGAGAAAGTGCCCTTTCATGGAAGCTGTTTGGAACAGTTTTTGTAACCATGGTAATTACAGGCAGACATGGAGGCATTGTCAAAGGCTTACTTATAGAGGCTGGAAAAGTGCAGGCAAATCACACTGCTAAACAGCTTGGAATAAACTTCACTGGAACCAAATGTAAAGCCAAAAAAGGGTGTGCTACTGACTGCCCAGGCAAGAGTGCAAAGTAAGTTTTTGGGGGAAGGTAACCTAGTAAAAACTTAGTTATGGTCTAAGAAGAGAACCATCTTTGGAAGGATTATGTCAATTTTCTTCTTTCTTGTGTAAGAAAGCCAATATAGTCTCTGTCTGGGAGTTGTTGGTTGTTTTTTATTTTTATTGCGTCCTTGTAGGTTGGTGCTGAGCTCCAAGCAATTCCACAGTATACATCATGTTTTGATGATTTATATAGAGTGCGTGTGTTAGGAAGTTCTATAGGAAAGTAAGATTCATCTGCTACAGTAGCAAATGCAAACGTCTGCTTGGCCTAAAATACTGGTCAGAACCACAGCTAGTGGTTCTGTTAGGATGACTCCTTTCCCTTGACAAAGCAGACTTGTCACTGAAGCTTTGGTTGCTTTTTTTAATGAAAATGAATAAAATATATGCAGCACAATATCCTACATTAAAGACCTGGATACTTGCTGCACAGTTCCTAAAGGAGAGCAGTATCTGAAATAAACAGGAATAAAACACAGAAGAGAACTGTTACATACACTTCAAGCTGTTTTGACAGGCTTGTCATAAGGCTGTCAAACTGACTATGGTTTGAGAATGGTCTGGTGTACATTTCTTCCAAGCCATTAAGAATAGAGCTGATATGAAAACTGATTTTCTGGCAAGCCAGATAAGCTCCAGTGCTTCCAAATCTTCCTAAAGAAGAAACCAAAACTCTGAAAGGTCTCACTTGAGAAATATTAAAACATTGTTTTAGATTTTGTTGCTATTTTTTCATCTCTTTGTATTGGTCTGTACTTATTTGGAAAGATGATAAATTGTTTAAACTGTCACATTTCATCAATTGACACTGTCCATGAAAACATCATGATTTTTGGATGAGTGTGTATTTTCTGACAGAAATCCTTCATCAGCATTTTTTTTATTTTCTCTAAATAAGACCCAAAAATTGTGTTGTGTACTTTCAGAAAGGTAACTCACCGGGAATATAAAACAGTCTCTAATTGCTTGGACTTAGGAAGAAGGAATTAATTGGCTTTTCAAACCCTGGTCTTTGAAAGCTGTGCCATATGTCAGGGGAGAAAATACATCCTTCTTGCCAAAAAATAACAAGTTCTAGGTAGATTTGTCTTAGCTATGTATCTGTATATATCACACCTAAATGTGCTATCCTCATGTGTGGCTATAAATGGTTAGGGTTTTGCTCAAAGAGGACAATAAAATCCTTTCTAAATTCTTAAACTAATGCTTCTACCATTCTTGTGCCTGATTCGGGAGTACTGGAGTCTGCCCAGTTGCTAATGAAGTTGAATTAACTTCAGTCAACCCTGGATTAGCTCTGTATAAGGTTTGTTTCCAAACCATGCAATTTGGATTGGCATGCCTATAGCAGTGGCCTACCTATACCTGGGCCCATCAGTGTAAGAGGATATTTTATCATGAATCTCGATGAGAGTTTGGATGAGAGCACTAAGTCTTTTGCACAGCAGAGCGAAAGGAGAATTCTCTTCCACTGTGTTTTCTTCTTGCACATCTTATTTATCCTGCCCCAAATGACAATGCTTTTGACCTCTTTTAAGATTTGTGTGTTATGTTGTAACACTGATAGATTACTAGGTTTTCAAACTTTCCATTTTTTATTCTGAGTCTGTGAACTCTGAGCTACTAAATAACAGGTTGGTAATCAGAACAGGAAAAATGGAAAAAGCTAAATGAACCAATTAAAATTGTGCTCAAATTACTTAGTTCTGCAAACCAGTTAAGTAAGGAAAAAGCAGCTAATTTACTGGGAGTTCTTATTTTTTTCCTACTGTGCAGCTCAGGAAGGCTAGAAACACTGGTGGGATTGGAGCAGAGGAAAGTGTGTGACTGGTGGGGACTTATCTGTGAGAGGAGGCCAGAGATTTTCTGAGGACCACCAGGGGCTGGCTGAAGGATGGTCACACAGAAGTTTCATGTGAACTACTTCTTTAAAACTTGCCAGGTTTTCTTCAATGTGTATGTTTGCTGAGAAGCTGGGTGTGCAGCCTGCTTTCTGGCTAGGCACTGGACTAGTGAGGCTGCTGCAGTTTTTGACCTGAGCTGATTTGAGCCAAAACAAGCTCTGCAATGCGCCCAGTGTAAGGGCGAGGTGCCAGCCTCCACTCCACAATCCAGTTTCCAGTACAGAAACACAACAAATAGCTTCCCCTTCTTAGCTTCTTCAGTTATTTTGAGCCTATTCGTACAATTTAAATAGCTACAGCTATGGAGGGAGACACTCTGAGGGCAAGACCAGAACCAACCTGCTCAAAAGAGGATCCAGGAACAGGAATGACTTGCAAGGTAGTTGCTGCTGATTGCACATGCAAGTGTTTACTGGTAGACAGGGTAACAAGGAAGGAGAGTTTGTGTGTGCACATTGTAGCATAACAGAGGAAGTTTATGTTACCTTCCATATTTTGCAAAGTCACTTAAAGCAAGCCTGAAGTGCTAGTGCTGGCCTGTGTTCTGACCAGCGAGAGCTTACTTAGTAGAGCTCTGATCTCTTCACCCTGGGTATGCACAGAACGCTGGGTCTAGCTGCATGTTTGGAAGCTCCAAGAGTGCTTTTGTGCTCTGAATCTAGAACTTGTATTGGAAATCCTGACTGTTTTCTAAAGCAAAAATCCCTATGTAAATAAATATATTCTCCATTCACACATCTCCACACACACACTTTAGGGCAGAGGAGAGAGAAAAATCTGAATTTTACTTACAGTCATAAGTGTATATTCAATTTGAGAATGGAAGATGAGGCAAAGCCACTATTTTTTTTTTGACTCAGTAAAGCTTTGAGATGTAAACACATGTAGAACACTGAATTCTTTCATATCAGTATTTTCTGTGTAAGTGCCATTTAAGCCAATGTAAAAATCCTTAAAATGTAGAAATTCACAAAGTTTCTTATGTAGTTGGCTCTTTATATGGGATATATTTGTGTACTTAGAAATTAATATTTAAATAATTTATTTTAACCTAATCATTAACTATACAAAACCTAGTTAATGTCAAAACTTCATTTCTCTTCCTACAGAAATTCAATGTCACTCTTGTTTTATTGCATATCAGTAAAATATGAATCAATTGTGCTCACTTTGCCAATTAAGGCTGTTTTTAAAGACAATGAGATTGTACAGGGGCTTTCAGAACTATAGCGAGTCAACAGTTAGGCTGATGTTTGAGTCAGAAAGTGATTCAGCTCACTTTAGAGCTGTGTGGGTTCTTCATGGCCAATATGATACAAATCTTGCACATTTATTTCAAGGAGAGCAGACAGGAGATTCTGTGTGGCTAGAGCCGGACTGCTGGGTAAGAAAGGATTGGCCTCTCCAGTTTTCCATAATCACTTTTCAAGGTAAACTTGTGCAGCTACTGAAAAATTAATTACATGCAGAAGTACTTTTTTGTGCTTCTGATTGACTTCCTAAAGATGGAGTCCAGCCTATTGTCCGTATCCATCTGTCTTGAGACTGATCCATTTCACAAGACTTAATGCTTTCTGGATGGTTTTTGGTTGATGTAGGCAAGATTTAAAACATCACTCCTGCTTCTAAAGGCAAGAATTTAAAAGCTACCTCTGTGCTCTGCCTAGAAGGTTGCTTGGGCATGGGAGTTGAATTCAACAGCTACTCAAGACTTCATGATAACTAGGAATACACTCTGTGCAGTGTGCTGTTATCAGAAAGCTGTAGCTATTGGAGAATGTCAAAACTTGTTGGATTTTTTTTGTCAAAAGTTGGGGGGAAGGAGGAAGTGATGTACTATTCTAAGTCATAAAGAATGATTTGTAAAGCATTTTATGTCAACTATAACAGTCCAGTGGATGTTAGCAGAATATGAATCTCCTGATCAAAAGAAGAGAACTCTTTGTTAAGAAGCTTTATTATTGCAATAGCACTTGAGTTTAAGTAAGTGTATCTATTCCAGCTCCATAGTTTTCACTTGATAACAAAAGCCTTTTGTCATTTAAGCCGAAATTTTCTCCTCTGTCCTTACCAGAACATGGTTTGTGTGAGGCTCTTTACTCTGTTCTTACTATACAGAGGAATGTGCTTTCAACTGAACTGTTTTGCTTGCAGTTTCTAAATATCACAAATTGAAATTGGAAAGTAATGTTTAAAAATATGTTTTTTTCCCTATTGCACTCACAAAAAAAAAAAAGTTCATCTTCTCTTTGCTCTTTTTGGCATTCTTTCCCAACAAACAGGTTCACTGTTTTGATGTCTTGGTGCTAGTTTTGCTGTCCTAGTAGCTTCATCAGAGTATATCCAAACATTAAGGCTTAAGAGCAAGTCCAACCCCAGTATTTGTGTAATTCCTCATACTACTGCTTTGTACAAAATTTCTGCAACGTATAGTTGTTGCTGTAACTGAAGATGTGAGCCGAGATACAGGGGTACTGGCGAATGTGACCTGACCAACATGGGAGTGGATCTTTGCAGAGCCAGATTGTAGAATGGCAAATCTCGTGCTCTGATTCAGCTGGTGCAGCTGATGCTGAGATCCAAGCAGTCATGCAGTGCAAGGAAGACTTCCTCTTGTTAGGCAGAACAAATGAGAAGCTGTGTGCTGCCTGCTTTTAATCAAGAAGAGTGTTTTTCAGGCAGTATCAGTGCCAAAGCCTGTTAAACTAAGGTGCAGTATTTACTGGATCCAACTCTTAGTTCGGGGTTATTATCATGACACTATCTTTTGCACAGGGGTGTAGAACTGCTCTTAAGCACTGCCCTGTCCATTGGGTTTGTCCACGCTGCCCCTCTCAGGTGAACTGATTTTCACTGTTTCTGTAGAACAGAGAACGTCCCTGTCTTCATAAGCCCTTATCTGGAGACTAAAGCACTGCCACAGGGTGGGAGCATGAAAAACACTACTTTTAAAATGGAATTTAATTAGCTTATGGAAGGGATTAGAGGAGAGAGGGCTGTAAGGACTGGTGTCTGCATCCCTGGTATTGCAGGCTTGATGTTCCTAATTCAGCTTAATGTAATCTGGTGTCTGACTGGATAACCTTGTTACACTGATACAGTGCTGCCAATCCTTAGAGCCTCCCTTCTCCCCTTCCTCCCCCCCTCTTCTTTATGAAATAGTTGGAACTGGCAGAGAAGGTGCAAGATCAGTGAAAAGCTGGAATAATGATGGCATGGGACTACAAGGCCCAACATTACAGGAGGAAGACGACCAGTATGTGCACTGTAATACTAAAAGTATTCCCTGTGATGTGAACAGTGACACCAGCCACGTGGTGTCTTTGACTTGTTCTGGTAATGTGCTCTCAGGCATGTCAGAGTGCAGGATAAGGCTCCAGTGTGGTGGCAGAGACACAGAACTCAAAGGTGCATAGACATCCATATGGCTCCCTGTGTGGAGCAGAAGCAGATTTGAAAGCCACAGGTATAACGGTAATGAACTGGGCAGGAATTGGATGTGCAAAAGAAAAGGTGGGATCAGGTTCTAGTGACAAGAAAACATGTCAGCAGGGATGGGGGTAGCACTCTCTGGAGGGCTCAAGCACCTTGCTTCTGGGTTTTGAGGAAGGCACTGCTTTGACATGCATATGGACAAATAGACTATCCAGGAAAAGGCCAAAACAGCTGCTGGGGGTAAAAGGTACAGATAGTATATAAATAGAAAAACTAAATGTGTGCTGTCTCACGGACCTGCATGCTACAAAGTAATGAGTGTGCAGAGCAGAGAAAGCAACTATTCAGAGTGTGTTGTATTTGTATCGTATAGGAGGAAGACAGGGAATATAGGGAGTAAATTGCCTGATGAGCTGACATGCCATCACTTTGACCTTATTTTCCTGCTTTAGGAAAGTTAATTCTGCTTTAAATTCCTGGTATTGGACATGCTTTGTGATGATCAGGAGTGAGTTTATCTTCCCTTCTTGCTTTGTCTTAGGTCCAACACGAAAAATGCCCCTAACTGCCAGTGCCATGGACTTTTTTCAACTCTTTGTCCCTGACAATGTGCTAAAGAATATGGTGGTCCAAACCAACATGTATGCCAAGAAGTACCAGGAGAGATTTGGTAGTGATGATGCCTGGATTGATGTCACCTTGTCAGAAATGAAGGCCTTCTTAGGCTACATGATATCAACCAGCATCCACCACTGTGAGTCTGTTCTCAGCATCTGGAGCAGCGGCTTCTACAGCAACAAGAGCATTGCACTTATCATGACACAACTGCGGTTTGAGAAGATCCTGAAGTACTTCCACATTGTGGCCTTCCGCTCGAGCCAGACAACACATGGCCTCTACAAAATCCAGCCTTTTCTAGACTCTCTGCAGAATGGCTTTGACTCTGCTTTTAGACCTTCACAAGCCCAGGTAAGAGTTAACCTATTGGCAGGGAGCATCTAGCCTACATGCTCTAGGTTGTCTGATTCTGTCACTATGACTGAAAATGCAGAGCACAGCTGCCTGAAGAAAGAGCTGGGACTTCATGGTGTGAAGCCATGCTGTGGTGCATCCATGAAACATGAGAGAGAGCAGCACTGTCCTATGTGAGTGCTCAACGATGCCTGATTTACAGCTCTGCAGTGCAGGTGCCTGGCACGCTGCAATAGGAATGATGCTCTCCAAGCTGAGGCTGATTGCTTTAGTGGTCTAAACAACCCTGGAGACTTCTCAGTGAGGTTGGCACCTCTAGGTTTTGATATTCTGAGGATGGAAGGTTGCAGGCTGCTCCTGTGAGGGAGAGTAGAAAGGGCAGAACTGGTGCAGCTGTGCTGGAAGGAGAACCTGTAGCTACTCCTGCTTCAAGCTGAGGGTTGGATGGAGGAGCTCAGTTTGCTTGGTTTGACTGGATCTGACCCTTGCAGTCAGTGTTTGATGTAAGGTCCAGCAGCACAGCTACCTCCTCATAACTGGACAAAAGGAAATAAGCAGGGGGGCAGGTGCCTTTGCTCGCTGCAGTTGTCAGCTGCCCTCACCAGCACTGCCGGTGCCTTGTGCCAGTCCTGGTTTTCAATGATGGGTTGATGCTCCTACGGAAGAACTTAACTGATGTGTGGATTTGTAACCAAAGTGCCAGTGAGCTGGAAATATTTCTAGACATCTAGGAATAAAAGTGAACAGGACACTAATGAATTTTCTTTTCCAGATAAAATTAGAGGTACAGCAGAATGCTGTTCTGTAGGGAGACTGCTCCATAGACTGGGCAGACAATGTGAGGAGCTATATATAGAAACTTATATAGCTGGTGGTTGTCTGACTGCAGCTGTACAGTTTTTAATTTTTTTTTTAGAAGTGCAAATAAGTATTTTCTTAATCATGCACTATTTCAACTTTCTTCCACTATAAATGATCTCCTTTTGGAGCTGTTGCTACTGGTCACATTCAGAAGTCTGGAAAGAAAATGAATAAGCATGAAATATGTTACTGCTTGAAATAACTTCTCAAAGAACTCTCTCTTTTCAGAATGTAAAGACTTCACCTAGATGTTTGGAAAAGATGTTCTGTCCATCATCCTCTTTTTCTTCCTTTTTCCCTTTTGAAGCAACACATTTTTGCCCACCCCACAAAATTAATGAAGACGTAGGTGCATCGCACCTGTTGAAGTGTGCCTAAAATAAATTGGGAGCGATTACAGATTTTTTCTATTTTGTAGACAATAAAAATCATACCTGTATAATTCAGACACAGCTGTCTAAAAAGCTGTTAGGGTAGAGAGGGGAGGAGTGTTCTCCCTAAGCCATGCCAGAAAGGTGCATTTCCATCAAGACAAAGCAGGCAGTGGGAGGCATGGTATTGTTGGGACTGAGCACTCATTAAGATATGAAATATAATCCTTACGGCCACTGATTTCAATGGGCAGAAGATAAAGGCTTTGGAAATGTGATCGCTGTGTCTAATGTAAATGCTTATAATGGTGTGCTGTGGGACATGCTGTGAGTGCAAATCCATTAAAGGATAAAATTTGATTTGCATGTATATCCCTTCTCCCTTCCTCCCTCCTGAGCAAGGTTTGAGAACTGAAGTGACAAAGTCATAGCGTCCTATCTGCAGTGGCAAAACATCCAAATCTTCACAAGCAAAATGTATGCTTGTGATGAGCTTGGTAAGGAGATGCTACTTCAAAATAATA
>JAAGNO010011987.1:33693-62196 GCA_033439905.1 Ceryle rudis
TTCCTTCCCCTCCATTTCTCTGCTCCCTTGTCAGTGTTTACGTCAGAGATTTCTATACAGCATGTTTCAGTGATATTGAGTGGAACAAAAGGCACTAAAATACAGCTTCAAAAATAACCCTGTGAGAAAGGAAAAGGTTTTTAATCTGTTGTTAAAAATACTCTAGTGTAGCACCAGTAGTCTACTGGGGGATGTTCCAGGCCTCCTCCCAAAAGAGGAGTTGTGCCTAATGTCCTCCTGGGTGCCATCAGACAGGGCTGCACAGTACCTATCTCAAGAGATGTGGACCCCATCTGCTCAAAGCAGCAGAAAAGTTTTCTCCCTGTAAATTGTCTTGAGTGCAGATTAGCAGATTGCAGTAAATATCAAACTCAAAATGTCAGGCCCAGTGAGAAATAATAGAAATAATTAAAAATAATAACCCAGTTGCACAGAATAAAGGGAAAAGACAAGGGGAAAAAACCATCCCAGATGGGCTTTTGGATGTGCTGCCTCTGAAAGCGTTTTGGGAATAGGGGCCCAGGTTTCTGTCATCAGTGATACCTGGAATCCCAAGTTCAAAATGGATTTGTTGCTTAAGGTACACTTACATCTTAAACATGAGACTTGTGGGATCTGGGTGGCTTGTGCCTGAGCCATGATCTATGTTCAAGCTTTAGGCTAATGTCTTGTAAGTGGCATCAAGAAAAGGAATGTCTTTGGCTTCTTAGTATTGAAGGCAGCAAAGCTGTTTGGGCTTGTAGGTAGACTTGTTACTGACTTTCTTCCTCTGGCAGTGCGAACTCACAGGACACAGGTTAGGAAGATGCCTGTTTAAGTCACCTCTATGGACAGAATAGACAAACTGCATCCAGCAGGCAGTGCAACATCTGCCTTCACAGTTATTTCTTCTATAGATTTTATCTTGTACCTTTCAGAAAATATTTAGGATTCTTTTTCTCATGTGTAACCCCCCCCAAAAGAAATTTACATGCAAAAATGACACCATGTTTTCTATGAAAGGAAATTTAGAGAGAGGACTATGCCAATATACCAAAACAAAGAAAACAATCTAGTGAATTATAATTATTTTGCTAAATATACCGAGCAAACAAGAGGAAATAATTACTCTCCAGTTTATTATGGTATTTAAAGCTCAGAACATTATAATTGTGTACCAGCGGTGCTAGCTCCAATTTCCAAAGTAAAAAGAAAAAATTGTGTTCTGACCTAGATTGGACAGGGATGACACGAATAATCTGCGTTTTATCTCTCCCCGACATCTTTTGTATAAATAACTGCTGCCTCTATCTGAGCAATAAGAGGTGGAGTTTTAGGTCTGCTCCTGGAATCAGTGTTGTCTCTCTGCTGCTTAGCTCCGTAGCAGTGCTAGTGTCTGTAAGTGGAAGCCTGAAGACAGGAGGATGCCCTGCCTGAGCTCAGGAGGTGTACTGCAACAAATTCAAGGGTACTCACCTGCCAAGGATATACTCTGAATTCCAGAAACCAGAGGAGCTCAGGAAAATAACATCACTGCTGAAATATCCTTCTGTGCCTGCTGAGTATTTATATGCTTGTCAGCAGGATGTGACTAGACAGGATTGCTGTCTCTGACTGCCCCTGACTGGTGTGGGAGAGGTCTGCAGCACAACTCCAGGCACTCTCATCATCCCTCTCCCTCCAAAGCACCTTCTCTTTGGCACCTTGGAATGAAACATTTCTGCATCTGCCCAGTGAAATGTCAGTTGGGAACAGTCAGCTTAAGTCCTTACCTCAGGCAAGAGTGAACTGCCTGACAAAAAGACATAACTCCAACCTCTTACTCCAGGGGCATGGTGCTGAAGTGTGGCCGGTTACTGGGGGCTTGTCTGTGTTTCACTCTTTGTGGTATCATGGGGTACAGATAAGCACTTTCTGCATAGTTCTTCCAAACCAGCTCACAGCATTCACGACAGCTTCTCTGAAAACACAGGTCAAAATCAGGCTGATCAACTAAATACTGATTTGATGGGAATTTATGAATTTTAAGATCTTAATCAAGTCACATGCCTGTATCTCAGTTTTCCTGTTTTCAAAATGACTCTTTGTGAGTGAGGGTGCTGGTCTCAAACCAGGACTGTTCTTAGCGGACTGTGAATTTCACACCAACGTGTAAGTATTAGAGAATGTTCGCCAAGTATAAGACATGGAGCAAGAGAAAGACAGAGGAGCAATAAGAATATTGCATAGGAATGTAAATCGCTGATGTACCGTGGCTCTTGGCCAGATGATCCTCTACTGAGAGTTTGACAGCAGAAAATGATGAAACCTTTATGGCTATTTTTAAATTACCTGATGGTAGTAGAGTGCTGCAAGAACTGATTTTTTTTTTCCTTTAAAGAGATTCTGTTGAAGACTAAACAAATGGGCAGAGGAGCATGAAATCGTGGCTCCATCAGAGGTGGGAGTTAACGTTTGAATGATGTCAAAGAGGATCAGTAAAATGTGGATAGGCCAAACGGGACTTTGAAAGTGAAGTGAAAGAATCTGTCTGATATATTGAAGAAGATCTATTAGAGAGAAATGAAGAAAAGTGATGTCGCCAATGTGTTGCTCTAGGAGAACAGCTTTCTAGAAGCAACCTGTAGGGCAGGATTGCCTTATGTTGAGGCCAAAAGGAAAACTGTTGCAGGATGGCTGTGGGCTTGGATGGAAACTTGACTGGGTGGGTGGGTTGTTACTCTAAAATGAGTAGCATTTTAGAGCTGTTACTCAGAAAGCATGGAAAATGCAGGCACTGCCTGGCTCAGAACACCTTGCAAGGAATTGGAGGTAAAGACGTGATGTTCAGGTTCACTGGCCAGAGAGATCTGCAGCAGGAGAGGGTTGCCTGCAATGACCAAAAAAGGAGATAGTAAGGGTTTATCTTAAGGGGAAGGAGATGCTCTCAAATGCAGCATATAAAATCAGAACTGACAGCTGGATATGCAAGTAGAAATGTCAGATGCTATCAGAGAATTTGGTTTTGACAGGAGGAGCTTTGGAGCAAAAAAGCAGAAGCTACTATTGCAGATACAATGTCTGAATCTGTGCATACAGGTGCAGCTACTCAGGGGCTCTCTTTGCAACAGGATGATACCCACCAAAGGCCAGAGACAAGGCAAGCTGAGGCAGTTTCTCTAGGATACAGACTGAAGAGACAGCTTGTGTTGGGGATGGCCATGGAGCTAAGAGAAGATGAGCTATCTCAAGTTCATTATCTAAGGCAATGGAGTTCAGAAAGTCCAAGTACAAGAGAGTTAGTGGCTCTGGGCTTTGCCTACAAGCCTATTTAGGTTGTGGTGAGAGCAAAATAGATGGAACTGTGGAGTGAAAAGAGCTTTGGAGATAATCTAAACTGGAGAAGAAAGCAAGAAGCTGTCAGGAGACAGTGGCTGTTTTGTTCAGTGAATGAAAGATCATAGAATCATAGAATTGTTAAGGTTGGAAAAGACTTCCAAGATCATCAAGTCCAACCTTCTACCCAACACCTCCAATGACCATTAGACCATGTCCCAAAGCACCACGTCTACCCTTTTTTTTGATTTCCAGGTATGGTGACTCCACCAGCTCCTTGGGCAGCCTGTTCCTATGCTTAACTACTCTTTCAGTAAAGAAATTCTTCCTAATATCTAATCTGAACTTCCCCTGGTGTGACTTCTGGCCATTTCCTATTGTCCTGTTGTTAGTTACTAGGGAGAAGGTGCCAACACTGGCCTCACTACAACCTTCTCTCAGGTAGCTGTAAAGAGCAATAAGGTCCCCTCTCATCCTCCTTCAGGCTAAACAATACCATCTCCCTCAGCCTCTCCTCATAAGCCATGTTCTTCAATCCTGTCACCAGCTTCATTGCCCTTCTCTGAACTTATTCCAGCACCTCAATGTCTTTCTTGGACTGTGGTGCCCAGAACTGAACACAGTACTTGAGGTGTGGTCTCACCAGTGCCAAGTACAGGGGCACAATCACTTCCTTCGTCCTGTTGGCCAAGCTGTTTCTGATACAGGCAAGATGTTGTGAGATGGAACAATTGCTGGAGAGGCAAGACTCCAGAATGGGACTCCAACACCTGGGGTGCATGTACATAGAGAGGGTAAAGCAAGAGTGAAAGCTTGGGAAGAAGATCTAACAGGGATGAGGATGGCTATAAAGAAGAGGAAAAAAAATCAAACACACAACCCAGTGGGATGGTTCTGGTGGCATGAAGCAACTAGATGAGGAGCTTCTTAGACCTGAACAACACTGGGGATTTGAGAAAAGAATGTGAAGCTGATATGTATGAAGAAATCCACAAGAAAGCTTGTATGAAGAGAGGTCAGAATAGGAAGAGGAGAGGGCATGGGGAGTGAGTCAAAGATGATGAAGAGCCAGCCAGGAATACATGTAGGAGTCAGTTAAGCCTGAAAGTAGATTTTTATCTAGGAAGATGAGAAGCAGGAAAGAATGCATCATGAGCTCAATAAGATCGCTCTTGGAAAAGAGGGTATTGCAGTGACAGCAAGAATGGGGAATGGGGAGGGAGCTAATACCACTTTGCGTGGGGATTTGGCAAAGAAATGGATTTGAGATTACAGGAGGAGATTACAGGACTGGGAATGGAGGAGGGTGAACAAAGTAACAGGGCTGGCCAGTGGCAATAGGGCTAACTTTTGTCCCAAGAAAAGCATGTCAGTGCCAGAAGCAACAAATTTCCCCCTTTGAAAATGAGATGGGGATCAGCTGTTCCAGCAGCAGGCACAGCCCATTCAGTGCATTGCTTGCAAAGTCCTTTACAGATGTTCAAGCAGTGGTTGCATATGGAGGAGTAACAACACTTGTCTCCACACCCTGTCTGCAGGAACCAAGAAGAGCAAACTCCAGGATTTTCATTTTGGGTTCCTTGTCTGTCCACACTCACTCTTTGCAGCAACAGCAACTCTTGCCATACTCTATTTCCGTTATCCTTCTCTCTTCCCAGCAGTTCAGCAGGGACTTGGGTGAAGCATTAGTCTTCTTACAGAGAAATGGGAGTGACCTAAACATTCATGACAGGGGAAAGGAGGGTAAGCTCTTTGTTGTAGGGGAAGGCAGGGCTGAGCATGGGCAAAAGAGAAGAGGAAGATCTTTAAAATTCAGATTTTCTTTCTAAATTTAAGGCTGACATGCCTTACTGTTGTCTTAGAAAGCAGAAAGAGTGAAGGGTAAGCAGGATGCACTAGTGAGGGGAGCTGATGCTGTGGTGCAGAGGAGGGAGCTGAGCTAGTGACAGAGAGTAAAAAAAATGTCCTCAAGTGTTGCTTACGCAGCCTTTTCTTTCTGCTGCTCTCCATCGTACAGCAGGGGAGAAGCACAGATGAAGCACACCGAGTGGGATCTGGCAGGTAAGAGGGCCTTTCCAAAAGCTGAGGAATTCTTAACGGCGTATCCAACTCCATCCCAAGGGATGTGGTCCTCCCACATGGGGAGGATGAAGTATGCGTCCCTGCATGGAAGAGACAGAAAGGCAAAAGCAAATGAGAGCATGTTCAATTTGCAAAACGCTGTCAGAATTCCCTGAGGTGGAAATGTGAAATGCCCTGGGTGGCCTTTGGAAAAAAAAAAAGGGGGTTTCATGTGGACCTTGAGAGAGGAAGATTTGGCTCCAGTGGGAAAAGAGGACAGCTGCAACTTTAAGCACAAATAGCTTTGTGTGCAGCTCTCCTCGCTCGCATCTGCATTTTGGTTTATAATTTGAACATTTCACAAGAGTGCTTTCAGATGGTCCTGTGAATGTTTTATGAGCCGTTAAGAAGTGGAGTGCCTATAAATGAAAGTGTGCAGCTGCCACTGTGTGGGGAGGGCACGGGTGCCTATTCTGGGCTGGCAGAGTGATGATCAACAAAACATCTTCTATTCAGGAGGCCAGCAGCTGCTCATCACTGGTGCTTAACTGCTTACCCACCACGTCTCTCCTACCAGCATTGCTCACAGGTTTAATGCAGCTTTGTGCTGATTTCTGCCACTGTCTGAGTGCAGATGTGCACAGAAGTAGCACACATGCAGATGTGGAAAGGCTTTGTCTGAAGGTGAGAGCCTCTGCATTGTGGATACCTGAGCCTGTTTCCTGGGGTGATGGTCACTAGAAAAGAATGGGTTCTTTTAGATCATAACTCATCTGACTTATTTCACACATCTTTAGAAGGGTATGAACTATGGCTTGCTGAGATTGCTTTCCTCTCATGTATTGGGAGGGGAGCCTGCAGTGACTTGCTCTGATTTAGATGTAGGTGTCTGAATTTGGTCAGAGTTCATCAGCTGAGACCTTTCAACAGTTTCCAAACATTTGTACTCTCACAAGTAACTTGTTAGACAACTCACTGTGCAGTCAGGGATATGTATGTTAAGCACAGGTACCTGTGAGCTGCAAGGAGGTAGTACTGCTGTTCTGTAGATGGGTTCTATAGCATAAAACCTGATGTCTTGCTGATGAATTAATGGAGAGAAGTGCAACAAAACAGCTGTAAGGAACAGGGAACCACTTATATCATCTGGATGCAGAATGCAGAAATTGCTTCAATTTCACAGATTTTCATTGCTTGCTCCAGTCTGCCTTGTCTTTTTCTATTCCTGACCCTGGTCCTTTATCTTTCTGACTCCTTTCGTGAAATTTTTCAGCTCCTGAGGGAAGAGAGGCTTCCCTGAAGCTGCTGCCACCAGGAAGAATGTTTCTGTCTTCTCACCACCTCCTTAAGTGGCAACAGAAAATATCTTTTTCTCCCCTAGCTTCTTTCCTTGTTGTGTATTTTCCCTTGCTGTAACCAAAGAGTGTACCCTGCAACATATTGTAGGGGATATTTGAGTGGAAGATACTCTGCCAAACAAGATGAAGCTGATCATGAAGCTTAGAGAAGAATGCTGCTAACAATCGCTGCCCTGCTTCCTCCCCTATCCCCTGTCTCATTTTGGAGGGATGCTAAACTGTAGCTTGCAAACCACATGTAGAACAGCCATCCACAATGGAGTGTTCTTGGCCAGCCATTTTTTTTTTTTTGGATGGTAACACTGAACAAAAGTGGGTTTGCTCCTTTGTATGAAGTGATGTGCACAAGCACAGTTCAAGGATCATGTTTTCTTCGAAGAATTTAAAGCACCACTTATTTCAGCAACATGGAATCTTTTGTTTCTTTCTCCTTCATCTTTTCTTTCCAACTGCAGGTACTACATGAGCCCCTGATTGACGAGGATCCCGTTTTCATTGCCACATGCACAGAGAGGGAGCTACGCAAGAGGAAAAAGAGGAAATTCAGTCTCTGGGTTCGGCAGTGCTCATCCACTGGGTTCATCTGCCAGGTGGGTTTTACCTCCTCAGATGTCTTGATTCAGTTCCAGCACGCTCTTAAATGTATTGCAGGATTGAAGGTAACAGTCACTTCTACAGTCTGAATGCAGCAGGCCTCTGACTCCCACAGATTGACAGAGTGACAACAAACTCTTGGTGCTCTGTTTGTTGTATGATTTAACTGTGGGTGCCTGTTTCTATTACTGTCCTTCTGACCGCCAGCCCTAAGCTAATTAAATTGAAATGAGTTAAGAGGTCTGTCTGTACATCCTAAGTTTATCAAAATGTGCTGGTACTGTGCCTTCTGTAATTTTTAACGAGTCAGCTTCTCTCTTGTAAGTGTAACGCCGCATCCATGATAGCCAGTGGTGTCCAGTAGACTAAATCAATATGGTATCGAGTTATCCATTTTTCTGTGAGAAACTTATTAGTGGGGTTTCCTATTACATCGCTTTTCACATCTCTACTCCTCTAACAAAGAAATAAAATCTGTTGTGCCTTCAAGGTGAGATATGAGCTTGACTGGGACATGTGTTAAAGGGTTTGTTTTTAGTGTTGTAAAGCATTGGGAACAACTTTCTCAAATTCTCAAATTACCCAATTGGTGATCTATTTTGAGAGCTCTTGACAAATCTGGCCATTTATTTTGATACCTAGAGGTGAGGGAGCAAATATTTTCTGGTATTTCTTTTTCCCAAGAGCTTCTGTGAAAACATGGTGTCCTGCATGTTCCAGAGCAGATGTTTAGAGGTGCAGGTAGGATGTGTGCACTGCCTGTGTAGGCTGAATGCATGTCAGACCTGCAGGGCCTGTGCGTTTGCTGTGGTTGAACATTTGTTCATACTAAAATTTGATCCATGAATCACTATGACTGTTCGAGTAGCTACACAAGAAAAGAGGCAACAGAGGTTTGCATTTTCAGCAATGCTGTTCCCCCTAAGAAGAAAATTAGGATCATACATCTTCCATACAGGTTTTGAAGCAGTTGTTCTGTCCGATACAAAATAGGTTCACCTTGTGAAGCGTCCTTGGAAGTTTCTGCTCTCAGGGCTTTTGGAAAGTCATTTGCTACGCAGAAGCAGTGTCCTTAATCTCCAAGGTGAACTCCACCAGTCTGACACAGAGTTTATTACTGAAGCGTAATGGGTACAGTGAGCACAAAGTTTGCTGATCTCTCTTGCCATGCTCCCCTCAGCCAACTGCCACCAAACTAATAAGTCTTCAGACATGTCAGAGGTTTCAGATTCTGAGCTGTAATTATGTTGCATCTCCCATCCTGTCCATTGAGAGTGAATTAATAGAATGTCAAATTAAACAGAATAGATGCTCAGCACCACCCTAATCCTCTGCCTCCCTTAATGAATTAGATACTCGTGCTTCGCTTGCATCCGGATGACGTCCAGGATCATCTTACCAGATGCCTTCTATTTTCATTCTATGACTGTAATTGTCATCATGCTAAAATGAGTGGGTGAGAGGTACCTTACAGAGGGTGAAAAAGAATATACAGGAATGTGAATGTTTGTGCTAAAATGGAAAAACCTAGTCTGAGGAGGATGAGGATCTTAACTATGTATGCTTGAAATGCTACATTCAGTTGTGTGTCACACCTACAAGGAATCTTGCAGAATCCAAAGCATGTACTTGATGACTGTTTGGTTTATGTACTGTATTAAAACAGAGGTTGGGGTTTTTTTGTTTTCTTTCTTTTTTTTTTTTCCCCTTTGTTTAAGGTATGGAGAGAATTGATCTAAACAAGAAGATAATCCAGTGCTTCCCCCCTTCATGCGCACAACTTCCCCTCCATCTCTTGTGAAACTGCCATCATGAAAGAAAGATTTGTTGTCTGATAGTTAAGGACTGACTGGTCTATCATCTGTCTGCTGTCAGAAAAACCTTACAGCACCCACTTGGAAATCTGTAGAAATTCTCTAATACTGTCTGGATGAATTCACTCCCTCATTGTTTCCACATGATGACACTGAGGTCATTTTATTCAGGATAAAATATGACTATAAACAATTCATAAATCAGGCTAATTCAGTGTCAAAGGTCTGAATAATACGTATCTATGAAAAGGTGAGGTAGCCCAGGCAGAAGAGGAAGGTGAGCTACATATGACTGTCTCTCAGGAATGGAAGGAACCTCAAAGATGTCTGCGATGCTTCTGTCCAAAAGCAAGGTCCTCTAAACCTGAATAATAAGCGTGATGTTAAAAAATCTCCATTTGAGGACATTCCGGTTTTCCCAGTGATCTGTTTTTCCTATGATGGAGAGAGTTGGTTGTTTTCCTAATTAAAATTGATACTGGTGTTTTGAGCTAATCTGAACAACTCCTGGTTGAAGCTCACAGGGCAGTTATATTAGGAGTTTTAGCTGTTTGACTCCCAGATTCCTCTGTCTGCTTGAATCCCCAGAGTAAATCTCTGAATCACTTTGTTGGGTGTGAGTAAACTTCATCAAGTTCTGTTTGATGGTTCATCATTTCCTTTTTTAAGCTAAAGGTGTTTGGTTAAAAACCCAGCCTAATAAGCCATTTATGGAACAGAGGTGACATAAAACCCAAGTATTGCTTATGGATATAAGAAGGAGCATAGGCTTATATATGCATAATATAAATAATGTATGTATCTATGTTAGACTACTTTTCTGTCTTCTGTAATACAGATAACTTGAATCTACCCTGAGAGTTAAGTCTCTGTTTTAAGGTGGACGCACAATTTCAAATCATATCTCTGCTTTGGAATTTCTCAAGCAAAGCATCTTGCTACAGTAAATAGCTTTGTTGCTGAGTATCTTTGCACAGTCAGCTGGCCAAGTGGGAGCATGCAGGAAGGACACATCATTCAAAGTAAATATACATCTTCAGAAGCTGGTAACAGGAACAACAGCTTTCATGGGGTTAGAAGGGCTCCTGGAGAGCTGACTTTGGCAAAGTAGGCAGCAAAACGGCAGTAATGCTATTGCCTTTTTCACCATTCTTGATGCTGTACATTGAGATGGCAGCAGCTGCTGCTGCAGGAGAGGGCTTGGGCCTCTTAATTTCTTTCTTTCTAATTCAATGAGTACATACTTAGCTTACAGGACCTCAGGTGTTGCTCTCTACTCCATCTTCTTTTTGCTTTCCTCATTTTTCCTACATACATGTTACCTCTAAAACACTTTTCATAGAATAAAATCATAGAATCCCTTGGGTAGGAAGGCACCTCTAAAGGTCACTTAGTCCAAACCCCTCTGCAATAAGCAGGGACATCCTCAACTAGATCAGGTTGATGAGAGCCTCATCAAGCCTGACCTTGAATATCTCTGGGGATGGGGCCTCCAACACCTCCCTGGGCAACCTATTCCAGTGTTCCACTACCCTCATAATAAAGAACTTCTTCCTAACATCCAATCTAAATCTACCCTTCTCTAGTTTAAAACCATTGAACCTCGTCCTATCACTACATGCCTTTGTAAACAGTCCCTCTCCAGCTTTCTTGTAGGCCCCCTTCAGGTACTGGAAGACCTCTTTAAGGTCTCCCCAAAGCTTTCTCTTCTCCAGGCTGAACAGACCCAACTCCCTCAGCTTTTTCTCATAGGAGAGATATTCCAGCCCTCTGATCATTTTTGTGGCCCTCCTCTGGACCCGCTCCATCAGGTCCCTGTCCTTCCTGTGCTAAGGGCTCCAGAGCTGGATGCAGTACTCCAGGTGAGTTCTCACCAGAGCAGAGTAGAGCAGTAGAACCACTTCTCTTGATGTGCTGGCTACACTTCTTTTGATGCAGCCCAGGATGTGATTGGCCTTTTGGGCCGCAAGTGCACATTGCACATTGTTGTTAAAACAATACTGGTCCCAGTACGGACCCCTGAGGGACACCGCTTGTCACTGATCTCCATCTGGACTTCGAGACATTTACCACTACCCTCTGGATGTGACCATCCAGCAAATTCCTTATCTGCTAAACAGTCCATCCATCAAATCCATATCTCTCCAGTTTGGCAAGGAGGATGTTGTGGGAGACTGTGTCAAAGGCCTTGCAGAAGTCCAGATAGATGGCATCCATTGCTCTTCCCTTGTCCACTGATGTAGTCATTCCATTGTAGAAAGCCACTAGGTTTGTCAGACAGGACTTGCCCTTAGTGAAGCCATACTGGCTGTATCTCAAGCCAATACTTTAGTATCTTGATTAAATGATGACCGTATCTTAGGAGTGTTTCTTTCTTAGAGAATTTGTGGAGTAAATCATCCTATTTAAATCAAAACTCTAGTTGTGTCAGTTTTCATTTTAGATATATCAACAGAGCTCATAAAAACTGCTGAGGGTTCCCAAATATCTGATCAGAGCTAGTTATTTTGTCCTGGTAGGACTCATCATGCTCTCTCTTTGCTTATCTTCTGTAATGAACATAGTCATGACTAACTGTTACTAATTGATGCCCAGTTCTTGCATAGCTCTTCCTGCACAAGAAGGCTTTTTGATCATTTTGCAGAAAGAGAAGAAAGTACAGGAAACTGGTGCCATACACAACCCCATGGAGAGTCAGGTGGGGCAAGCTATTCCTGCAGTGCCTCGTCCTGAACCACAGGCCTATGGCACAAACACAACCCTAAAGACAGTCCCTGACCCAAAGAGTCATCAATCAATGCAGGACTGTAAAGGGACAGCAGGCAATATTAATCACTATGATAGGTGGTAATGGAATTAGCTCATCGGCCTAATTATTTACTTAAAAAAACCCTTGTGATACCATGGTAGAGAAGAAATGATTTTATGGATGTGTGTATCCTTTCCTATTCTTTGGGATGAAATTTGTTCTCTGAGGCTATTCTGGACATTCTTCCCTTCCCACACCCTCTCCCTGCCCCTAGCTGTATGAGCTCTGAACTTGCTTTTATTCACTAGCAGAAAGTTCTTGCAATAATGTATTTTATTTTCACTAATATCCCTGTGAAATGTGTCACTCAGATTTATGAAGTCCTTTAGATCTTTGTGCTGGGACTGAATTTGGGTTTCTGCCTTTCAGTGCTTACCCTGAAGAAGTGATGAGGCAGAACAGATTAGGGAAACGGACTGTGTCTCTGCAGCTTGAGTCTTCCCACGTTACTGAACGATCAGCAACTTGAACTAGAGCGATATTTTAAAGAGTGCAGTCTGGATCAGGGTGGCCCCTGCATTGAGAGGGTAAGAGATGTCTGAAAAGCAGCAGTCTCAGTGAAGGGAGGCAGCTGAGGTTGCTCCACAGATACAGCAACAGAGCTTTCAGTTGCAGCAAAAAAGCCCCAAACAATGTAAACATCATGCTTTTATAGTAAATGCTGTAGTGTTTTCTTGATTTCAAACAGGGTAAGTACAGTCAGTTTGAATACTTCATAACCCTGTTGATTTTAAAGAGCGAGAACATACTTCCAGAATTTAAGGAAACTGAGATGGTGCCCTGAAGAATTTATAATTTCACAACATAGCACATAAGTGCATTCAGTCACTGGGAAAAGGAATGGTAAATAAGGAGTGAATTTTGTTTTCAAGGTCAGAATTGCAGGAGTGTTAGCAGTCTGTGCATTTGTTTAATAAAGCTGCTCAGATATGTTGGTCAGCCTGTGTAAGTTCTATTTAGAAATTACTCTGAGCCCTTGGGTTTCTTTAAACAGTGCCATGATAATTTCTCTGTTGCTTAAACAGTTGCATCTGGAACACACAGATGTAGCGGCTGCTTTGAGGAGATTCTCAAGGTCAGGCTTTGGCTGGGAGGGGATCCCAGGAAATCTGATCACCTTCATTTGTCAGTCACTGGTGTCTGGAAAATCCTGTCTGCTTTCTGCTGGCTCCTACCAGGCTCTGGCTTTTTAATGCATATGGTTCTGTATTGTCTGCATCTTGAGAATCTTAGGTCTCAATTAAAAGTCAATAAGCCTCTTGCTCACCAGTATTAAGTGGGAAGGTAGTTTTGCAAATGCGTGGTAGGCAAGCCCTGTTAATTTCTGTGGAGTTTACAGTCTGTTATTAGCATGTTTCTAGATGAATGGGAAAAACAAATGTCTGAATGTGACCTAATGCAAAGATCTCCTCCAGAGTTTATGTGCAGTCCTAGTGTCTATTTTCAGGTTATTTTTAAAGTCCTTTCTGCAGTACTTGGAGTTTCTGCTGATAAAACTACCTGTGTAGTTGTCTGATTTCTAGAGCTGTTCTCAGTGTAACTCTGCCTGGGAAAGTAGGTTAAAAGCACCAGACCCTCCCCCGTCATGGATCCCATCCCTTTGCGCTGGATGATATAGGCAGAACAAAAAGACAATCTCTTCTTTAGCAAGGATTTGCAGGAGGGAAAACAAAGAGCTTTATCTTAAGCCATATTGGGCTTTCATTGTCAACTTTACCAGCATCTTTCTGCCAGTCTCACAAATAGGTTGGGAAAGCTGCATGTCCCTTGCATGCTCTTTTCAAATTAAGCGTTAGAGGAGCATGAAGAGAGGCTCAAATAAATGAATAGATCTGGTCTCAGTAAGAGTGCCATCAGTGATGCCAACAGCTGCTGAGAAAGAGCTAGATATAAGAGCTGGTGTTCTGGTTTCAACTGGGATGGAGTCCCTTCCGGCTTCTTTTGCACCTGTTTGCTGACAGAGCACAGGAAACTGAAAAATCCCTAACTTCAGAAAAGTGCTACTTAGCAACAGCTAAAACTTCAGTTTGTTATCAACATTATTCTTACACTAAATCCAAAGCCCAGCACTGTACCAGCTACTAGGAAGAAAATTCACTCTATCCCAGCTGAAACCAGGACTGAGAAGAGGATATTAAAGGCGTGAGTGTTGGCTGCCAAAGGTTTGGGGTGAGATGGGGGGAGGGTCTCCCAATAGCAATAACACAGAAGCAGAGAGGGGGTTTGGGGTGGGAGGGGAAGACAGAGTCAGGCAGGATCTAGAGAGTGGTGCAAGGAATGAGCAGTTGAGTATTTGGCTGTGAAGTCTATAGAAAAATGAAGGGGGGTTTTTTGATAGCTATTCAGGATCCAAAATGTATTGACAGTACCATTCTCTGTTTTCTTGCTTTTATAACTGTGTCATTTAAAAACTTGGCTCCTGTGTTGTTGTTATTTAGGGTCTGCCCTTTTTGAGCTATTTTGCCAACGTAGCCTTCAAAATCTTCCTCCTGTTTGTTATTACCCCTGGAGCTTTTTTTTTTTTTTTTTTCTTCCAAATGTCATCTATTTCATTTGAGAATTGTACCCTGGGGTGTTTCAATTATGTATGAATGTGGAGTATTTGGGATGAGCTATTCACAAGTGCTTTCAATTTGCCATTTGAGCTTTGAATATGAGCAGAATCACTAATATTTTAGTATCTAGGGCACTTTTAAATGTGCAGTCAAGATGCAGTTTTTGTTCCTAAGTGCTCAGTTTTTTACCCTGTTTCTAGTGAGACCTTTAGGAATCCACATTAATTTTACGTAGAGTAAATTGCTAGCACAGAGCAAGGAAATTCCTGTTGGCTTGTAGCACAGATGTCTACTCTGTGACCTTCCTTCTGGTAGTACCCTTTCTAGCAGTCTGCCTCTGTAGCTGAACATGCTTGATCTGATTTACTGAGTGACAGGTGATTGACTTGCCTCTCATCTGTCAACATGTGAAATCTCCTGCTCACAAATGTGATGTCTCTTCTGATTATCTCTGTGTAGGCAAATGGTCTTTCCAGAATAGCTTGCACTCTTTTTCTTGATTTAGAAGAGCTCAGCACAATCTTCATCCATACACTATTGCTGTGGCATTCAGGTATATTGACTGATACCTACTCTTGCGTTTGTGATGGGAGGAGGCAGAAGCAGTGAAGGTCTTTTCTTACTATTAAGCTTTTAAGGGGAAGAGACCATTAGGGTGCTGCATGAGTTGAGCAGTGTGCAAAGAGAGAGCTGGTATTGTGCACATGGAATTAAAACATGTCAGATTAAAGTGTCTTGTGCAGTAGGGCTGCCCTAGATAGAAATATGTCAGAATTGAACATGTAGCTGTTCTGATAAGAAGAATTTAGGGATGAGTAGAGAAGGCTCCTTCTCTGTCTCAGCATTGCAGAATAAAGACCTTCAGCCTTCAGTTGCCTCCTAAGATAAATGATGTTACATCTATAGAAGTTATCCCATTTGGTGCTGTAGATCACATGGATCAGTAGCCACTAGAAAAAGATACACAGTAAAAGTGATCTATGCAGATGTTTGAGTAGCGTTGCTGTGACTGTCACCTGCAGAAGCAGAGGGTGTTGCCGCCAACATATCCATCTGTTGTCCAGCAGTAGTTGTCAAGCCTGTGCTTTTGACAATGTTTTGCTTTTGGAGCACATGGAAAGGACACAAAGCTGTAATGCTTCACAAGGCAACCCAAAAGCTCTAGTGAATTGTTTAAAAAATGTTTTTGGGGAGTGGCTTCTGACTGTGCCTGTAAAGGTCTTGCAGCCAATTTCTGGCAACTCCACTTTTTCAGCAGACTGCTAGCTGTTAAATACCACTTCTAATGCATTACAGAACAGGGAGGGGGAATGCTGTGGGCTTCAGTAGGATGTTAATCATTTGGGGTGGAATGAAATAAGCTTGATGAGAGGACAGGGAGAGGGAAAATAAAGGCCATATGGGATCCTAAGCACTTGCAAGGATATATGAAGCTATGCCTTTGCCAGTTGTCTGTACCCAGCTGCTGTTTCACAGCAGCCTTAATGCCTTCCAACATTAGGCTGCTGTCACCCATCTTCCCAAGAGGGCTGAGCATGATAAAGCTTTGAATGATGCATCTCCAAAACAAGAAAAAATATGCCAAGAACAAAGGCTGTGCTTGGAGATACAGGAAAGTGCCCAAGGAGAAGAAAAGGGGATATATTTACCATTGGAGGAGGAGGGAGGGTTCAGTAGTGGGCATGGATGTTTTGCTAAAGGGCACTGGGGAAGTGAACAGAGCAAGGAGGGATGAGAATCACAAAGTGGCCATTACAGGACCCCTGACATAGAGGGGAGTACAGGCAAGGGTGCCAGGTGCACAGGGAACTCTGCTAACAAAAGCTATGTAATATGTAGCATCCTAGTAGGAAAATAGTGATATCTCAGTAGACAGTTGCATGGTGGGCATGCACTTTAAAGTAGCTGTTTGCAGACCCAAACCAGCCCATGGTAGGGGACCAGTTGGCTCACCAGCAGACTGTCTCATCCCTTGGAAGATACTCTATGGAGAACATGGAGAGCATGGAGTGGGAGAGACTCACAGTTGGCTAAGAATTACTGCAGTGGGGGAGGGAACACGTAGGACTCCTTGCTAGACTTAGAGATTCCTGCTTTGTTTGCAGCTCAAATGCTAATCCAAGGTCAAACCTAATCTGTCTGCACCTTTCATCTCCACTGCCTTGTCTGTAGATTTTAAGGGCTTGATGTGTGGTCTCTGTGCTGACATACTAGTACCTAATCTTAATTTTGATGCCAATAATCATGAAATACCTTTGCTGTAAATTTGGAACAATCTGCCCTTTGTATGCATTCCAGTATTAAGCTGCTCTCTGGAACCCTGATTAATAACTTAAATGACTTATCATAATTACCTAGTCCTCAGCCTTAGCATTTGGGAAAGCACAAATTTGACAGCCTTCAAAAGTGAGTGGAGCATGATCAGAGTCAACAAACAGTACTGCCTTTGTCCTCATCTGGAAACTGTTTCTATCAAAAAAGGTTTTGTTTGTTTGTTTGTTTTTTAAGATAAATAATGTGTATTTAAGGCTTCCTTTAAATATATGCTGTATTTCTTTTTGGAATTAGTATCCATTCATCCTTGCACCTGCTTTGTTCTTTAGCACATCAATTACTTCAAAATACAAATTATGTCTTATTTCTCAGACATTTCATACATAACCCACTTCTCTGGGGTCTGTTCCATGATGCATGAATTCCTAGAGAATATTACATTAATAGATCTAGAATACCAGGGCTGGGAGATTCACCATCTAAGAGAAGGAGAAGCTGTTTAATTGAATTTTGCTTCCCTCTAAGTTCATTGGGATAGGAATTACTGGGAGCATTTCTGCAGATGAGAACATTTCTGTTCTCTGAACATTGTAATGAACTTTCCTGTATGAAGGAGTGCTCTGGTAAGATGCGTATACAAGAAAGCAATTCTGCCCATTTTGGATGGCTGAGGTCTCAAGCAAGTTTAACAAAAACTTATTGTGGATACATCACTTCAACAAACAAGCCCAAATTCCTTTTCCCTGACCCTGAGCAAGTTTCTGATGGGTAAAATTTTCTGGAGTTCATAAAAGATTTGAGTATTTCAGAACTGAAGTCACAAAGGCAGGCCTGAGCAAAATTTTCAGAAAATTTGCATTTCACAGAATCCTATAATTGTTTGGGTTGGAAGGGACCTTAAAGATCATGTAGTTCCAACTCCCCATCATGGTCAGGCTCACCTTCCACTAGATGAGGTTGCTCAAAGCCCCATCCCACTCGGTCTTGAACACATCCAATGATGGAGCATCCACAGCATCCCCGGCTAACCTGTTCCAGTGTCTCACCACCCTCAGAGTGAGTAACTTCTTTATAATTTCGAATGTAAATCTACCCTTTTCCAGTTTGAAGCCCTTACCCCTCATCCTGTCACTACAAGTGCTTGTAAAAAGTCCCTCCCCAGCTTTCTTGTAGGCCCCCTTTAGGTACTGGAACGCAGCTGTAATGTCTTCCTGGAGCCTTCTTTTCTCCAGGTTGAACAACCCCAACCCTCTCAGCCTGTCTTCATAGCAGAGGTGCTCCAGCCCTCTGACCACCTTTGTGGCCCTCCTCTCGACCTGCTTGAACAGGTTCATGCCATTTTTGTGCTGGGGGCTCCAGAGCTGGACACATTTGTGTGTGTTTAAATCTTTACAAGTTCTATGGTGTTACACTACTGTTTGAGTGACTGAGCACAATGTGTGCTCCTTCTCATTTCTCTTGCCAGCAGGTTAATTCACTGATTTTTAGAACAAGATGAATGTCAGATACCTAGCTGATTTTAATAGGTGTTCAACTTTGGTGAAAGTTATGATTTTAAAATACTGTCAGTGAAATATAATCATAGGCTTATGTACAAAGGAAAGGTTATGCGTTTTCTCTCTTTGCCTTACAATGCAGACAACTCTTCTAGAGGGATCATTTGCAGGAATGAAGCAATAGCTTCACTTCAGTGTTCTTTCCATTGGTGGGACTGCGTTCAGTTAATTATAGTCACGTTATTAAGGGATAAATGTTCCTGCACTTACACAAACATGGATGTCCACCTACAGAAAATGGTGACAGTGCATAGTGCTGTGGACTGCACTGTAGCAGGATCCATACTAAAGCTACTGCAGGCTGCTACAAACGAGCCAGGCATTTCCCTATTCACAGCAGCAATATTGCACTGTACCCTGCTTCCTGATTCAATCTGTTTTGGTGGGTTGTCTCCAAATCATGATCTAAGTAAAGGATCTAAGAATTAGCGCTGTGCCTGGAGAGTTTGATGAGGATGCTCTGGCTGGTTGGGTATGTGTATTTCTGGCTCCTCTCATTTATGGGGGTGCACACGCACTTGTGTCATGTCATGGCTTAATGCTTGTTGCCAACAGAAATAAATCTGAATATTACTGCAGTGAAGCTAATGGGCCACTTCCTTCTGGTCATCTTGTAGGGGCCTTTTTTGAAACTGAAGTTCCCATACTCTCCTTTTGCTAGCAGCATTGAAGCCTATGCAGATTTAGTACAACACGTAATCTCAGTTATGACTGGAGTCTTTTCCTGCTAAGCAATCTTCAAACTGCACAACAGTGACAAGAACCTCAGGAAGCCTTTTAGCTTGAGGTGAAGGATGATGTACTTATTGGTAGCTGTGCCAGCTAACCTGAAGTGGTTTTAAAGCAACAGCCCCTTGAAAGGGACTTTAGATTAATTAGCAGTTTATGAAAAGTATCTGCTGCCTCGAGTCTCAGCTTGTCTCCAGGTGAGCTGAGCAGGTATGTTAGCAACTGCATCTGCTCCCTCTGGATTCCTTACAACCTTCTGACTTTTCTTACCATTTCTTGTTTCAGATTTATGTCCATCTCAAAGAAGGGAGTGGTGCTGACGGGCTGGATGCTTTGAAGAACAAACCACAGCTTCACAGTATGGTGGCCAAAAGCCTTTGTCAGAATGCCTCTGGGAAGAACTACATCATCTTCACTGGCCCAAGCATTACCAGCCTGAATCTCTTTGAAGAATTTGAGAAGCAAGGTGTGTATTAGTTGACTTGCTGGGTTTTACTGATGACAGACCTAGGGGCTTCCTGACACTGAATTTAAAAAAAAAAATTTCCCAAAAGGCTTCACTGATATTTCAATTCTTGTATAGATAAATTGGTCACATCCAAGAAATGTTCTCATTCATGAAAAGGTACTATACAGAGGACTTTCTGAGTTGTTCTCTAAATCTTCCTCTTTAAATCTTCTTAAAGTTAAAAATGAGAATGTAAAAGCATTTTAAATAAGGTTGTTTAAAGCCCTTGCTTTTGTTCTTTGCTTTAGTAATGTGAGGTCTAATCTCCTTTATGGCCTGGGGGACTTTTCAAGGGATTTCCTAGCTACCTGTGATTTTTCTGTTCCTGTTGTGAAAGATTAGGGATGGGCTGAATCCTTAACGTTGTGCCGTAGAAGTCCTTGCCTGTTTAATATCTGTTAAAGATGTGACTTCTCTAGATGACATTTTATGCAGTGGTAAAGTCAGCAAGAGCACTGGAGGAGATGGTGTTTGTTGACTCTACTGCAAAGCAGCTAATGTTTTGCCAGCACCTGCTGGGATCCTACTGCATTGGCAGTATGTCTGGGCAGAGGCAGGCAGAGAAGTTTAGAAGTCTATCTCTCTCTTAATGTATCACACAGTCACCCTCAGCAGTGACTTTAATGTGGGGTTTTTTTTGATATGTGGCTTAGACAACTAAATCTGAACAGCGCCACACCAGAAGTGTCATGAGAGCCTGTTAAAAAAGCATCTGTGCTCAAGTTCTCATGACAGTTCAAGACTCATTCTTAAACTGCCAAATTTACTCTTCTTAAGAAAATATAGTTTCTGGGCTGGAGCAGGATCAGTGGTAGAAAGATCCAATTAAGAAGTTAAAATAAAAAGAAATTGCTATTGATCTTAACTGCTTTACATTGTTTAGGTTTTTTGTTTGGGGTTTTTTTTTGAGTTAGTAGTGTGCCCTGGCAGCAAAGGTGGTCAATACTCTCCTGGGCTGTGTTAACAAGCCTATAGATTGAGAGAGGTGATTATTACCTCCTACACAGCACAGCTTTTTTAGCAGAGGGCCACCAACCTGGCCAGGGGCTGGACCACACGCTCTGCTTTGTGGAGGGAACTGTGCATGTTCAGCCTGAGAAGAGAAGGCTTCAGGAGGACCCAACAGCAGCCTTATGCTACCCTAAGGAAGTTGTCGAGAGAGTGGAGCTGGCTCTTCACAGCGGTGCATCATGGAAGGACAAAAACCAACAGACATAAGGTGAAACAGAAAGAGAAGTTCAGACTAGATGTAAGGTTTTTCCCGAGGGCAGTAGAGCAGGATGCCCAGACAGGTTGTGCAGTCTCTGTCTTTGGAGGTTTTCAAGCCTAAACAAGATAAAGCGCCAAGCAGTGCTGTCTGACTTCAGAGCTGTCCCTACTCTGAGCAAGGGATAGGACTAGAGACCTCCTGAATTGACTTCCAACATGAATTATTCTTGAATCCATAGGATGCTGTGATCCTATGAAGAATTTTGTAGAACCTTAGCTATCGTTTGCTTTTCCTAAGCCACACTTGCATTACTGCAAAAACCACGGTGTTCTTTATTGAAAGCCTGCTGTGTAGCACCTTCACTGAACCACAGTAGAAAATGTGTGTCTAGTAATATAAAGGGATGTTGGTGAACATAATTCTAAGATCTATGAAAATACCAAAAGTTGAGAAAACCTCAGATAATAAGACAGGGCACCCTGATCTTTTTCAAAATCAAAAACCCAAATAGACCTCTTCTTTATTTTTCAGGGGACAAACAAAGCATTTCTTTCTCCATCCTCTGAATAGAACTGGAAACCTGCACTGACATGTCCTGAATCCTCTGTTCTATGAGCAAAAAGCTGTCGTTGTTTGCTGTGACATACATTCATAGTGCATATCCCGTTTTCCTCCTCTAAGCATTAGTGTTGTTCCTCATAGGGGACAGCACCTTCTAAAGCCCTGGATCCCTTGCTTCCTTTAAACATATGATCCCTGAAAGTCCCTTTTGCACTTTCTGAACCACCAGGAGCAGCTGGCTCTGTACTGCAGAGTGGCTGAGGTTGGCAAAGCTGCAAGTGTTGCCATCCTGGGTGACCATGGCACTCCCACAAGCTTTGCAGGATCCTGCAACTCCAGCACACAGACTAAAGCAAGCTCTCTCATCTCCTTCCCCTAACAGGCCACCCAGTTTCCCTAGCTCTAACTTGACCCAGTGTTGCATGCAAGATAAGTGATTGCAGAATGAATATTTTTGCCTGACCTAGCCTGAGCCTGGCTGCCTTTGGAAATGGTACTAATGAAGATGTGGTGAAACAGGTTTAAGCACAAGGTCTCTGAGGCCTGGAGACCCTGAGAATGAATCTTGGTGACTACAGCACATTTCCTCACCTTTGCAAAGCTAGCTTAGGTGTAGGCATTTATATTGCAGTTACAGTTTAAGAAGACCAGGAGGACAACTTGTATTCATTGGCTCCAGTGTATGTGGCAAATGTCTGTTGTGATCCTGATTTAATTACACAGAAAAAACTTAATTGAGCCAGATGGACATAATTTTTATTACTTCTATTGCTATAGTATCTGGGTGGTTCTAAAAAACTACAGATTAAGGGTGTCATCCATGATGACAGACGCTAGTAAATCTGCAGAAGTGCTGCACTTTTCTAGGCTATACAGCATGAAGGTTACACAGTGTGTTCCTGAGAGAGGAAATGGTTCCCATTACTCTGTATGAGGAATGAAACATCTGCTGGAAGCTTTCTGCAGGCTTATTGCCTGAGCTAAAGGAAAGGCTACAATTAATTATTATGGGATCTCAGAGATGGTTGTTGCTATTTTGAAGCTCTATCACAATAATGTAGTTATTAGCTTAGTTTTATACCATTGCAGTTTCCTGGGGAGAGTAACACCTTTCAGTGAGTCATAAACTTCAGGCAGCTAAGGAGATTCTTCTCAGGCCTGCATGTTATCAGAGCAGAAAGATCTTAATATTGGCTAGATGAAAGCCTTCCAAAAGTCTGCTATGTTAATGCTAAAGTTTGCAGGTTTGTGGCCAATGCAGTTTGTGTACCTCTTGGCAAGACAAGAAATTAAAAAGAGAGATGAATTAAGAGAGACAGGGATCTACTGGAAAGAGTCCAAGGGAGAGCTACAAGGATGATTAAGGGACTTGAGCATCTCCCCTATGAAGAAAGGCTGGGGGAACTGGGACTGTTTAGTCTTGAGAAGAGAAGGCTGAGAGGGGACCTTATTAATGTCTATAAATATCTGAAGGGTGGGTGTCAAATGGAAGGAGACAATCTCTTTTCTGTAGTGCCCAGCAACAGGACAAGGAACAATAGGTATAAACTTGAGCATAGAAGGTTCCACCTCAACATGAGGAGGAACTTCTTTACTGTGAGGGTGACAGAGCACTGGAACAGGCTGCCCAGAGAGGTTGTAGAGTCACCTTCTAGAGACCTTCAAAACCTGCCTGGATGCGTTCCTGAGCGACATGCCCTGGGTGATCCTGCTTTGGCAGGGGGGTTGGACTTGATGATCTCTAGAGGTCCCTTCCAACCCCTAACATTCTACTATTCTATGAGTGTCTTAAATTTTTCATAGAAGAGCCTTAACTCCTTGTAGACCTGCCCACAGCAACTGGACCAGTTCACGAGTATTAGCAACTATTACGCAGAATTACTAGAATTACCATAGAGACTGGAATAGACATTAGTATTCCTGTAGTATCTGTGAGCTGCTGAGGGGATGCTCAGCATGCCAGGCACTATATGAACCAAGGACAAAGGTACATCTGCACTCAAGAGCTTATTAGGTCATTCTGGAAAGACAGAGGCAGAAGACCCACATAAATGGAAACCCAACAACAGAAGTAATGTGCTCAGGGGAAGTGAGACACTGTAGTTTGACTTAACATTTCCCCTGTAAGCATATGCAGTTATCCAACATGCACAATTCAGCATGATGAAAAAATTTGATCAAGTAGACTTAGCTGACAGATAAGCTTTACCACATGCCTCTGCTGCCATATGAAGGATGTGCACAGATGTCACCTGCTTCCATTCCTGCTGGTTTGTTCCACTCAGGTGGGTTAACACAAAACCTAGGGAGAAGGGAAATTTCTATCCAAGATTTCCTTGAGTTCAATTTATTTGATTAAGAAGATCTGCTTTTCCTGAACTGACAAAACCAGGCCATTATTATTTCACAGCCTAATGACAAATTCAAGCATTGTTGTTATTAATGTCATTTCCAAATTTTGTTTGTACCCACTTGGCTGCATTGAGACGTGTTCAGTTTTATGCATTACCTCTTTCACATATGAAAAGGCCAAGAAGCTGTGAGGAGCAGCATGTGTCGCCTGTGGAGCCTCTGATGTCTGTGTATGAAAAGATCAGTGCTCACTCAACTAGGGCACTGCTTGGTTTATCTTCTTTCCTTAAAATCTGTTTTCACTGAATTTGTATTTCCATCTCTCAATCCCCCTGGCACATGCACTTTTAAATCAAGTAGTGGTTTCAGTGGTTCTTCATTGCTTAACCAGCATTTCCTTAAAAAAACAGCTGATGCAGGTGCAAGGAGTAGTGAGCTGAAAATCAAGAATTGAGCAGCAGAGTGAAGCAGTAGATAAAAGCAGAGTTTGTCAGCTCTGTATGTTGTGATTAAAAACATCATGGGAGTCATGTAGGAGGATTTATTTCAGTTAACATCTAAAATGCTGTAGCTTTCCCTACCTCCCTGTTCCCTCCAGAATTTATTCTCTTAGTTGAACATCAAAGACTGTCTTAGATCATAAATTCTGATTTGTTTCATAATGGGTATCACCATTGGGGTTTTTTTTCAGTCCAATTTTAAACATGTTGTGAAGCCTATTAGACAGTTTACAGATGTTATTGTTGAGACAATACCTTGAATTCCTCTCCTTGTCATTTCATCATGACTGTGCAGGAGGTGTCAATACATTTCATCAAGAGCAGGCTTGCTGCACTTGTCTCTGTTTACAGATACCTTCATGTAGGACACAGATCTTTGGTATTACAGGAGGACAGACAGATGGCTAACATATCTGTTGGACTAGAAAGCTGTAGGACAAGCCCTTTCTCTAGCCAGGTCATTCAGACTTGCTCCACTGCTCTTGCTTTCTGGGCCCATGCAACAGCTTGCTGATAGGGAATGTTTTCGTTCATGTGCAGGGATTTACTGCTGTGGGTTGCTGAGCACCAGGAAGAGTGACTGCACAGGGCTACCTCCATCTATGCTGAACAACCCTGAAACTCCCCAGTCCAGAGGACAGTACAGAATAAGAATGAAGGGAAACATGTCCTTGATCTGCTGGTACAATAAAGGGCACTTTCGTTTTCTGACCAACGCCTATTCACCTGTTCAACAAGGTAAGCAATATTCCTACTGCTCATCTCAAAAGCACACATGCTTTATGTGACAAGGCAAAATGAGTCACCGAGTTTGATTATAAGCCTGAAAAAAGAGCTTGATCATAATATCCTAGATAAACAGTAGCAGTAGTGATCACTTCCCTTTTGTGTCTTCCTACAGCTACTCTTTTTTCCCATAAAAGCCTACTGCTAATGCAGCCTCCTTTGCCTGGGGCAGTACCCCTTTAGGTGTAAAAATTATATCTTTGCCGATGGTCGGAGAAGGAAGATGGATGTTGTATAGCACTAGATGAACCCCATTTGCAAAGCATTTTGTAGGACTGCTGCTGCTGAAAAATTAATACATTTCATGATGTGCTTACAACTGTGAACAGATCCTACGATTTATTTATCTTATCTTGTTGTATGTTAAATTGATTTTAGCAGTTGATGAAAAGAAACCCAAACAGATCACTTGGATAGTTCAAATAATTGCAAAGAGCTTCTCGATAGTGAAATCTTTTCCTTTTTGGAAGTATACAGATGGCTTTAAAACATTTGGAAACTTCTGTAGGATGTAGTATCACTAACTTTCATCTTTCAGTGAAAATACTGTTTCAGTTTCTTTTTATTATTCAGATTTTTGCATAACTGCCTGAGACAAATAAGAATAACCTAAACCTTTAAATGTAAAGCCACCAGTTCAAAGGCATCTTGTACACTCATGTTCTGAATCACAAGTGACTCTCACATGCGTGTACAGGCTAAAGAAGCAAAGTTAAGGCCTTGAAGTAATGTATGGTAAGTTGACTTTGTGTGTTGTTCAATGCTTTGCTAGGAGGTTCATTACCTTGACAAAGGTGGCTTATCCCAAGGAATTCTGCCAGGCATCCCAGCAGAGTGAGGACTTGGTGGCTGGGATGGATTGGTGTCTGAGCACAAATGCTGAAAATACATACAAGAAGGAAATATGACACTTTGGGAACCCTGCTGAAGCCTTGGACCAGCTTTGCTCCCCATGAGGGGTGTTCACCATCAAGATTTGTGCTATTTCCCTTGGGTGCTTTAATGGATTTAGATTATTCAGCTGTGTTAACTGGACAGGAGTTATCAGTATGTGTCACCTGGTTTTTATAGGCTAGCATGGAGTATTTGGTTATAATTCACAAATATTACTAGAAAAAATACTCTATAAGCATCAGTGTTAACTGCCCTGTTAAAAAAGGGAGCAAAAGCAGACTCTGTGCTGGCAGCATGCTTTACAAGCAGCACACAGAGGAGCGAGCTGTTGTGCTTGTTGATTAATCTTGGGTCTGTTTTGGCATAGATGGGATTGTAGGTTGAATGTATGAGGTAGTTTAACGTCCACTGATCAGGATCTGTGTGTGTGATTGGCAAGACCTGCCCAACATATTGCTCACCAAATGCTGGCTGGGACATTTGACATAGTTCATGGTGAATCAGAGTAGAAAGCAGAGACTGGGTTTTTAAAGAGTGGTGATGGGGGAAAGAGAGTCTCTAGTGGAGAAGCTGGGAACAGATGGAGACTCAGTAGGAAGTCAGGACACCAGGTTGCCTGCCTCTAATTTGGCAACTCTAAAGTCAGTACAGCAAAGCTCGTTTAAACTAGCTTGAGGCTGACCACCAAAGTCTCCTCTAAGGCATGTAAATATAGAGAAGGAAGAGGAAGAGTCTGTGCTCCTTGAGTCAAGCCTGTAGCACAGACCTGTTGAGCATGTATGTTAGACGGGAGAAGAGGTAGGGACAAAGAGCAATAAAACCCACACAAGATAGTTGGACAGAGACTGGTGCCAGTGGGATCACCTGACAATGTGTGGTGCATGTTTGCACTTGGCTGAGCATAAATGTTGGCAGAGGTGGAGGAGGCCACAAAGAGAAAACCTTAAAAACAGAAGGCAAGAGATGGTCAAAACAAAATTTAGGATGAGAAAAGAGGTGGACGTAGCTAACAATGAGCTATTGCAATTTAAAGGAAAGTCAAGAAGGTAAATCTTGCCTGTACTTGGAGTACAAATCCCATCCAAGCCAGAGACACCAGGAGGGCAGTACACTTGTCAGAGATGATCTATGAATATTATTCTTAGATGCAGCACGTTATTTATTATAGATGTTTTGAACCAATGTGTCGTAATACATCATCTCAGATGCTAAAGGATGAGTCTTATTCTTTTAGTCTTACAAAAATGTCCTGATTACTCTGCTATCAAGTATGAAGTTTCTTCCTAGAACAAAATTTGGTAGGGTTTTATTTTCCCTTAAACTTTAACCTGAGTTTATCGTTCACTTGTGCCTGTATTACAGGTGAACTGAGAAGCCAAAGGCACCCCTAGAGAGTAAAAAGTTATCCTTATTCTCAAGCAGGTGATGTATGTGCTGGCCAAAACCTCCCCATCTGTGGGGACAAGGCTGCGTTTTTGGTTTTCCACTCTAGATCTGGTGCCCACTTTCTCAGCATCTCCATTACTATGTGCTAGGAATAACTACAATAATTTCTGGGTTTCATATGAAGCAGGATGGAGCAGGTAGCGACCTCACTTGCTGCACAGCAGGATGACCAGTATGACATCTTTAGCAAAAACTTAGTGAACCTGAGATCTTTTTGAGAAGTAGCTTCTTTCTGAGCAGAGCTTTCACAGCTGCTCTTAACCAACCAGCTCTACTTAAAAGCTAAAGGACGATAGCTAAGGATAGAAAACAAAGCGTGGGCCACATATTCAAGGACTAAAGTGCTGTAAATGGCATGTTGGCATCTCACAAGTGACTCGTGAGAAGATCTCGATGGAGTGGAGGTATCACACTTGTATTAAGTCCCTATATGGTTCTTAGCCCAGGAGAAGCTGGAGTGAGGAGTGTCTGGTGACAATCTAGTTTCCTGGAGAAATCAGCTTGTGAGATTGGCACAGAACTGGGATGTCTGGGGAAAGAAGCATAATGTTACAAAGTGTGTTTCAGGGTGGGGAAGCTTAGGGTTTTAACAAATTTCCGTGTGTCCTTTGTGAGACTACATTCAGGTGTCTATGTACAGTGAGAGTGGGGATGGAGTTGGAGGACTCTGATGCAAAGACCTTGAACATTAGACCTTGTACAATGCTGACTGTCAGAAATTCTGATAAAGTACTGTTAACAAATCTAAGTCCTGATAGAAAGCCATATAGCACTTGGAACATGCAGTGCCCCCTCTGTTATGTCATGTCACGTTATGTTATGCAATCTCAGTGTTTGCCAAGGTGGATATAAGTACTAGTATTATCGAGCCTTCATTTCTAAAAACCATAATTCTAGCTCCCAAAATCACAGATTGGTTTCAAACAAGTGTTTTGAGGAAACACATATGTAGATCTTTCTTTTTCTGCTTGTTTCAATTGGGCTGATATTTCTGAAGCTTTACTTGATGAGCGTACAGCTTAAAAACTTTATTAAAAAAAAAAAATTATTAAGAAAAAAAAACAATTCAGAAGCTGACTCCTGCCCATAGTGGCAGGATAGTGGCTGGCAGCCAGAACCCCCTCCAGCAGGGTGGCAAAGGCAGGCCACATATTCCCTGTGGTTCTGTCTGGAACAGGAACACAGCAATGCTGGGGAAGGCC
>JAAGNO010011987.1:62296-93066 GCA_033439905.1 Ceryle rudis
GAAGTGATGTAGCTCACTGGATGTGCAGCTGAGTCAGATGGCTGGGGACCACTTGTCACAGGGACCCTGCAGCTAGGAATGACCCAGCTCCACCAAGTTGTCTTCACTGGAGGGGTGGCCTATGGCTATGAAACAAGCCTAGGAAACGCTATGAAAATAATGTGCCTATAAAGCTATTTATATTCTCAAAACAGATGACTGTTACATGGAATACAACAGAAAGTGAGAGTGAGTATATATGGTACCCACATAGCTGCCACCACAATGCATTTTTGTTAAGGATTGTGAATACATAGAAAATTGCAAAGAAAATATAAATCCTCCAAAGGAAGAGAGTGGAAAGAAAGAGAAGGGAGGAGAGAAAGAGGGGAGGGGATTTTTAATTTTTTTTTTTAAAAAGTATTGGTTTGAAGAATATACTCTTTCCTGACCTGCCTAGGTGGGATTGCAAGTGATTTTGCAGCACTGATGCAGCAGGCTGGTGGTATATCAGCCTTTTTTACCTCATGCTGACCAGATTTTTGTAGGACTCATTAAAAGGATCAAGAAGAGCACTATAATAAGTATGTGAATGTAATGATGGATTTATTTATTTGATTTATTTTTTTCCCCTCCCCTTGGGCTACGTTTTCACTCAGTTTGGGGAGGCAGAGGTCAAAGGAGAGTGTATTGAACAATTTAGAAGTGATATCATTTTGGACTTGAAAAATCAGACTTTAAAGACCCCAAATATATTGCTGCATGGCTCAGCTGTAACATGACATTTAGTATGTCTCATAAGTCTTGCTTCAAAATAGAACCTGCCAGCTAGGACAGCGCAGGGGGCCTGACAGAGATAATGGATGGAATGAGACTTCCAGCTGAAAGAATGAAATGGTGAAGTCTGTAATCAAAACGTGAGGAGCATTTTATAAAAGAGATAGCAGAAGGAAGGCAATAGGAGTTTGAAGGCTTGAGAAATGAAAAAAAAACCCAGAATTGTACCTCTATTGAAACAATGCTGAGAAAGGATGCAACCAAGCCAGTGCCTCTCTAGACTTGGAGAAGACTAGTGTTGTACCTGGGAGAGAGTAGGCATCCTTACTAGGCAGTGTGCCCTGAAGAAAGAAGTGGTCCATACTCTGGAGAGCTGACCATTAAACGCTGCGGGGACATAAAGTCAAAAGTTAGGGAACAGACTTCTATACTATAAATTTGTTTTACTTATCCTTCCTTCCTATAAGAAGCTTCCTCTTTACAGGGAAAACATGGAACACAGGAACAATAAATTGGAGAATAGATAGGGGAGACACCTCTGTCTTGACTGGGTTTAGCCAGTTGGCTCCTTCTTACTGTATTTTCTTTGTCAGCACCCAGTGAAGCAGAGGTACAATTGCTCTTGGTCCCCACAGGTAGAGAGATAAGCGAAGGATTTAATTTCAAAGGACTACTTGGAACCTTCAGAACTCAAAGCCTCAAATAGCAAGTCACAGTAGTAGAGCTGACAACAACTCATTGTGAAACAAGAGAGCAGTGACTATTACACTGTCTGTAGGGGGCTACTGTGGGACAATGGCAACGTGGGTTTTTTCTGAACGTATGGTAAAAGTGTTTGTGTCTGCCACCTTTTCATTTCCAACTGAAAAATGATCCCTCTTATTCCCCTTCCACTCACTCAGTGTACTACTGATGGAAAAAGAAAATCCAGTTAGCATCTCTTTTACAGACAGCTTCCCAGTTTTAGAGCAGAAACCGTCAATAAGATTTATTTTATAATAAGCTGTATATAGAAACTGTATCTTTTAATTGCTAGACCTATGACATGGATTTAAAACTGCTGTATTTCTGATTGATACAGGAGTTATAATTAAGAGAAAAAGTGGAGAAATTCCATGCCCGTTGGCAGTTGAAGCCTTTGCTGCTCACCTTAGCTACATCTGCAAATATGATGACAAATACAGCAAGTGAGTATGTGTGCATGTGTGCGTATTTCTGTCACTCCTCCTTTGTTGCTGTAATGTTTGATTTCTCCATGTTGAGCAGCAGCTGAGGGCCCGATCCTGTTTTCACAGAATTAACTCCTGTTTCAGTCAAGGATCAGAAGCTGTCTCTGCAGAGGGGCAAGAGCTGCATTGCTAATGTTGTTTTGGCTCTATCTACCCAGCCACCAGTCAAAAAAACTTGAGACTTATGTTCTTAGCATCTTGTAAATGCCTTTTAAGAAGCGTTGGGAAGAGGAGCCAGCAGGCTGATGTTCTTGGCCACATCAAATTGAAGGCCAAAGAGAGGACTCAATAAGGGTTTACCAGCCCCACAAGTCTCTAAGGTTAACTTAGCTCTCCACCCCATCAGCAGATGGTGTTTAGGTGATTATCTCTCTCGTGATATTTGAGTGAACTGGAGACAGAAGAAAAGGATGTTCAGCTGTAGATGTAAACCTGATCTAGACAATTCAGGATTGCAGAATGTAGATGTTTGGGCTCCTGGATTTCAGTTGTGGTCCTCAGTCTTAGCTCTTAATGTAGCAGGGAGAAACACAAACAAGTAAGAATAGCAGTGGTGTGAAGCCCAGCTGTGGTAATAGCAATAAGGTGCAAAAGATTTCAAGAACTAAAAATTGAGGAGAGAGAGAAAAAGCAGCAGGAGTTTTCCAAGCCAGTTCTGGGCAAGGCAGCAAGAACTCAGTAGAAGAGATGAAAGAGGAGGAGGTGGTTGCTGGAGACCTATGTTGGGATCTGATCTGAGAAAATCAATATGAAAAACAAGTGAGGTAGGAGCTTTAAATGGTTACTGAAAAAATTGAAGTAGGAAAGTGGGAAAACTTATGAGTGAATATTCTGGCAGTCCTAGAATTAGTCAGAACCTAAATATAAGGATGTCAGTCCTTTCTAGCTCTGCCTTATGGGGAGGTGCTCCACTTACCAACACTGCAAGCTCTGGCTCTAACCCCACATCCTCCCACCTACTGTTGACAGCAGCAGAAATCATTCCTTGCTCGCAATAGAGATAAACGACAAGCATCAGCAATCCTGCCTAAACTGTAATACAAAGTGCCCGAGGCTTTTTTTTTTAGTTAAAAATTGAAGGGATTCAGACCCACAGCACCCATCATATGGGTGATTGTCATTGATAAGCTCTAGGAGTCCACACTGGTACTCTTACTTCCATAGAATGGTACAGAGGTGAGAGCGTAGCCAAGGTTTTGCTTCTGAGAGCAAGGATGTCTGTTCTCTTAGATACTACTGGAAATTTCCAGATTATGCAACTTCACTTAAATGACTGTCAAATACCTTGTACAAAATTTCTCAAGATGATACTTGCACTAGATATTGAGTCCTGAGATTGCAGAATCTTTGAGGTTATTTCTTGCATCCCAGCTGCAAGTGTTGACTGAGCAGTGCTCTTCTCTCCCCTTCTCTCTTGGCTTTTTAGGTATTTCATTTCCCACAAACCAAACAAGACCTGGCAACAAGTATTCTGGTTTGCCATCAGCATTGCTATAAACAATGCCTACATCCTCTACAAAATGTCAGAGGCCTACCATGTGACAAGGTATAGCCGTGCACAGTTTGGTGAAAGACTCGTAAGAGAGCTTCTGGGCTTGGAAGACACCTCACCCTCCCATTGATGCATTGTTCTCGGTGGCATAGGCAAGGGATGGAGGGTAAGCAGAAGAAGATACCACACCAGAAATGGCAAATCAAAGAACTTGTGACACCACAGAGCTGTCCTTATCCAAAAATGCCAAGTGATGCCACTAGAGAGGTCAACACTTTGTTCCTAGTAGCAGCTGGATGTAAACATGTCCTGCAGAAAGTGCCACTGGAAAAGCTGACACAAAATTGCGTATGTGAATGCCCTGTGGGAATCTGTACACCAGAAACAGACTTCAATTAGTCGTCATCTCAATACTCTTGGGCTAAGAGCTTGTTATAAGCTGACATAACTCAGCTATGTCCTAGGTGGGCGTTAGAGAAACCTTACTTGGAGTTACTCAGTTCTGGGACAAGCAACGTAAGTCTGCACCATGGGCTGTGGTTAAGAGTGCCTGCCACCCTGCAGGGCATCACCGCTGCCCTCCCTGTGTGCTAAACAAAGCAGGTCAGATACGCAAATGCTGAAGCAAGCGTACTGACAAACAAAATCTTCACAGGAAGGCAGCAAGCAACTGAGGACCAGTTAAGACCTTTTCATTCTGTCTTTCTTTGGTTGATTTGTTTTAATTAATGTAATCTAAGGCAATTTGATCCCAGTTAGAACATAGCAAAATTAGGAGAAACCAAACACATTAGTGAATTTAAAATGGAAGTACATGACATTGATTTTCTCTTTTGACCAGGATGAAACATTTTATACACAAACAAACAGCGAGTAATACGGTATTAACAATGGGTAAACCAGTAAGTAATACTGCCTCACATCTTAACTGCCATGGTTGGTGTACAGGTGAGAAATCAGTGTATAACAATGATAATTTTTCTTGATTTCAACTGTATCTTAAATGTAAAAATCTAAAGTAATGTACTGTTAAGTTTTTAGGAACAACAGTTTCTTTCTTTTCTTTTTGTAACTGTCAAGATTTTTTTGGTCCATTTTAGAACTTCGTTTGGCACACAGTTGGCAGGAAGAAAATAAGTCACGAATAGCAGTGTGTTTCCCATTATCACTGCGGGGTGTTTTGTAGGAATTCTTCTTGTTAGAATTCAGGGCTTGTCATAGTAGTTGTAATTAAGCAGATTGCACGTTTAGCAAAATAACGTAGCATTGTGTTTTACAAAAAGAAAAAAGTCCAGTTGCAACCGGCCCTTAAACCTCACTAAAACGGAGCAAACCCAGAGAGTTCTGTTCTGAGTAAAACTGTAGAGGACAAGCATTGTCATGAGCTGGTGCCCATGGCTGAAACACCACATTTTGCTGCTGGTGGAATCTGAAGGCTGCTGAAGCTTTGGAAAACAATGTCAAGAGAGAGCGGTATGATTGAAATAGGGGAGAATTGGTATTGAGGTGAAATACAAAATACTACACTGCCTTCTACACGCTGATTTCAGTCCAAACCTCAGTCAGCTAACTCTGTCTACTAAAGGTTAGCAGGGATGGACAGAAACAGAATTGCATTAACCTGCAGGGCAGAAACCATACTGCTTAGAGGACCAGCTGGTTTTAGGTCCCCAAGCTTGAGAAGTTTTACCAAAGAATGACTTGGGTTGATTCAAGAAGGATGGAGTGAGTGATTGATTGATTGATTCCTTTATCAGTGTAAAACTCACCAGGTTATATGAATCTATCTGACAAGAGACAATTAGAGGATAACCAACATGAATTTGAGAACTCCCCAGATTTCATCATTATCTGATGTGCAAATGCACAGCATATAAGTCATAACAGAGGAAGAATGCAGCAGGGGTTAGTAAATTACTGACTAGCCCGAAGGACATCCTTGCACTGACATCTTTCTATTTCCACCAAAGTCTTCATTTTTTTTTGAGTAGACTTAGAGGCAGAGCTCACCTGGTTGCAGAGGGAGTAAGGAGATGGCCAACTCACTGGTGGTTCTGCTTGCAATACAGCCTGGAGACTGTGGCACATGTCCTGCACTGCCTGCCAGCTGCAGTGGGTTTCCTAAACATCCCTTTTCACTTCTTGATCCAGAAGGTCTCCACCCAGGAAACGTGTGAGAAAGGACAAAATCTTGTGCAGTGAGGCCTTCTAGACTCAAAAGGAAGGAGAGGGTTTGTACCACTCTAGACCTTGGCAATGCCAAGCTACGTTGGAGCCCACAGATGAGTTCAAAACTTCTTGGCCCTGCAGAGAGCAGAGACCACCCTTCTTCAGACTGAGTATGTGCGGTAGCTGGTTCTTCTCACTCCTGTAAGTATTCAAAGGGGAGAGGAGCTAGCATGAGGCACAAAAAACCAAATGGTCAACAATATAAGCCCACAATTTCCTTTTTTTCTTAAAGGGAATTCCACAAAGGTACCTGAAGGCAAATGGTGTTCTTACTGCTCCCTGCTCAGACCATGCCCGCCTTTATTGCAGCAGTAAGAGTAGCTACAAGTTCATTTAGTTCTGTAAATTTACACACTGGGTCAGCAAGTAAAGGTCTGGCAGGAACTTTTCTGAATGAACACTAGCTGCTGGGAGCCCCACTTCCTTTCATTCCCCTGCAATGCCAGAGTATTTGCAACGTACATGTGCCCCAAGCAGAGATGGGCAGGTTTGCAGGGCCTCCTCAGAGCCACTTGGCACTTCTGAGGAGCAAGCACAGCACTCTCCAGCTATGTCATAGCCCCCTGAAATAGATTGGGAACCCTTGGTCAATTGTTATATTGCTATGTATGCTTAAAGGCTTGGATCTAGGCCATCCCATACAGAAAATGCCTTTTATTTTTCAGGTGACAGTGGGTCCAAGGTCTTGGAATGTTTAATTTTTCCACTAATGTATGCTGTTAATTATGTGGATTACTTGAGCTAAAATTGTGAGGTCCTAGCTTTTTGCCTCAGGGACTGGGTCCTGAGTAGTTTTCCCTAGAATTGGTGTTGATGGGGGATTACACAGTGGCTGACTACTACAGGGAAGATGCTTTAGTCTCCTTTGTAAAGGAGAAAAATGAAGACAAAATTATAGCTTTGCAATGAATTTAATTTTCTTAGCCTTAACCATCCGTCATCATTTTGAACTGGTGCCCTAAACATGTGCAAACATTCCATAACTAAGCAAAAATATTTATATATATTTATATGTACAAAATGTCTGAAAGTTTGTCTCTCAAAGCCAACAAGCAAAAGCCACCAAAGCATACTCTATATCCACAGATGACTATTCCATCTCATCATCTCCATTTATTGACCGGGAGTGGGAAGGGTTGGGGAAAGCTAAGTTTTCTCCTTGTTAAAAAAAGCATCTTGCACTTTTCTCTATGTTGCTATGAATGAGGCAAAGTAATTAAGGAAGAAATATAATCATTTTTAAAAGGTAAAAGTTCATTACCTGCAGCTCAGCTTCTGTAGCACTTCCTTTACTGCTTACTCAGATTTGGTTCCCCACCTGCTTGTAACATTAGCTTCTCTCCCTCATTAAAGGGGAAAAAGCAAAAGGGGATTAGCCTCCGAGTAGTGCAAGGATGCCAGGTACAGTGTGCACGTGTGTTAATTGGTGCATTGGCTTGTGAAATCATAGCAAGTCAGGGTTGTTCTGGGGGGGGGAATTATGTAGCCTTGAGACAAGCTGGGTAAGAGATCTTAACAGCTCAGCAGTAGCTAAAATATACTGGGAATACCAACCAGGTCACAGAGGAACGTCTCAATTTTTCCAGGGAAAAAAGAATACATTTGAAGCTGAAGCTGACAAGGGAGCAGCAAGGCTTATTTCTCTCCTGCTAAATTGAATTTTTAGTCACACATTGTTCTGGAAGCTGAAAATTATTTATGGTATGCAACTTCTTTTCATAGAACTGAGACCATCAGTAAGACATACTGACCACATTCTATGCACGGTACTTTCAAGAAATGTCTGTCATGTCCGTTCTTGGGAAACATTTCTTTTCCCAGTGTGTACTGAAACATTCACTAGAGCTTAGAAGCCGCTGTGGTTTCCACTGCTGTTGTATCAGTTGAAAAATGCTTCAAGGGCTTGCAGAAACTTTGCCACTTTTTTACTTCAGCCCAGGTGTGCAGGTGGCACAAGGGCACAATTGAAAGAAATCTCAGCTTCATTTTCCATTTTTATTCTTTAGCCCCAACCCTTCTAGATTTACAAGTAGAAGGATCCCAATTTATAGACATCTCAGTGTCCCTAATGGGTACGAATGTGTTTTCTTTAGACAATTGCTAGAGAAAATATTAATTTAGCTGTTTCCAGACTGACATTAAGGACAGCAACTCAAACCAGCATTTCCATTTTTTTATCTCCACCTACACTTCTGTGGCTATTTTTTATTTTGTGGATGAAAAGTTGTGGGGTTTTTTTCCTTCTAACATTTATTTAGTGGTCTGTCTTGAGCTGATGAATAGTGAAAGAAGCATCCAATCTCTCAGTTTTACATGTCTTAGTCCCCTAGTCCTAGAGCTGATTTTAGTGAGGAGTGGGGATTATGCTGCACTGATAAATCTGCACGTCTGTGCTGCTTTCCATGCAAGGATTGCAAAGTGCTCTAACAACCTCAGCACTCATGGGACATCATTAGCTCCTCAAATAGGAGCTTCCCCTTCCCTCATCAGACACTGAGGCACAGCACAGGTAAGGGGGTGATGTAAAGCAGAGTTCACACTTCTGCTGATTTAGTCCATGTTGTGCATTTTCAGTGACTTGGTGCACTTTTCCAAACTAGAGATGAAAGCACGCTGAACGTCGTTCCACACTGAAGTAAGGGCTGTGGGACTTCGTCACGGCACAGGTTCCTAACTGCTTATAGGCCAATATGAGTGAAAACCAAGTTGTACTGAAGGTAAGAGAAAACTGGATGAAACACAGCAGCACAGCCTGCCTAGAGGAGCTTTGAGGAAATAAATGGAGAATCTGAAGCTCTGCTATAGTCCAGTAATCAATGTGACATTCAAATGAATACTTAGTAAGACTGGCATGAGAAAAGTCACTGAAGCTTAGATGGAATATGATGTCTTCCATCCATCGCTGCTGTGGAGTTTGCCACAGCACTTTCTTGTTGCTAGGGTTGATGTAAGGTTAGTTGTTTGTAAAACAAGAGCTTATCTCAATCTGGTTAAGAGCATTCAAGTGTCAAAGGACTGTTAGCAACCTTTCACAAAGGCAAGGAACTCTAAGCTCAAAACATGTATATATTTGGGTGTCATTCACTAGGATATTTTGCACAGACAGAGCACTTCATTATCTGCTCACAGACAAGCCTATCACTAGTGCTACTTTTTATATATATATGTATGTATATATATTCCTCCTCATAACAGTTCTTCCCAAACCTACCTTTGTTTCCAGAAGCATTATGAACTGGAACGGGAAAAGCCCCCATATCATCATTTCACTGTTGGGTAACTATCCATCCTTTATACAAAAAAAGGGTCTCTTCCTCTTCTTTAGAGAGACAGCTCTGTGTCTTTAGAAATCTACCCCTGGAGAAGCTCCCTTCCCAACTCTTTCCTTTGCTTCCCTCATTCCATTGACTTAAGAGCACATCCAAATCATCCTGCAGGTGTTGGTCAGTCTGGAAGAGGTGACAACACAGAGTTGGTCTTTCAGTTTACTTTTATAGTATTACTTTGCTCATCCTTTCTGCTATTTTTGCAAATCTCAGACAAAACAGGGTATTGTTTCTGAAGCCTATACTAATTGCAATCACTGTGAAGGTGTTGCCTGCTTTGCCTCCTTAGTGCTGCCCATGAGGTCCCTATGGGCCCAAAACAGGTATCAGCATCACCACACCCACTGCTCCCATTGGGATGGCTGTAACAGTCCTCAGCTCTGGGTCACTGTCAAAGAGGGGCCTTTGACATGGTCTGGGGAGTTGTTTGGTGTTTGGGTGGTTTTTTTTTTTCAAACCCTTCCACTAGATGGGTCTGGTGAACAGCTGTTAGGTATCACAACATGGCCTTAAGTGGTAAATCCCTTTTGTATCACTCCTGGAGTAATAATTATTAGTATTAGATGCCAAGGTGTTCCAAACAATGTGTTGTGAAAAAACCTTATCCACAAAAGCATCACTCTGCAAAAGTGCTCATTTGACATAACTGCAACACTTGAATGCCTGAGGGACCTGGATGAAGAACCTACGGGGAAAGGACCCCCCTGGATAAACAAAGGCCAGAGACGAGTGCAATTTGAGATCCAAGCTCCTTATAGAGACAGACTTTGTAATCTCCTAAATTCTCCTGGGGAAGGGAAGATGCCAGGCCCATACAGTTTGATCCCAGCCCTGGCACCTGTGGTTTCTAAAATAAAGCAGCTGGCAAATGCTTTCACTCTTCATGTATTTACAGCATGCTCTGGACTTCAAATGGAGTATTTTGTTCTGTTTTCACTAGGTACCAAAAAGAGCCTAGAAACCAAAAAGCAAAACCCAGTACCCTAGGTTCATCTGTTCAGAACCCCAACCCACTCGGTGTCAAGGTAACTTTGTGGTGGTCTTCTCCAATTAACCTGTGTCAAGGTGTATGCAAAATGTGACTGCTGGACAATTCGCACCTCTATGGAATGGAGTTACTCATTTGATGGAAAACAAATTGCAGGTCTCTCAGACTTACTTTTGCAACCTGGATTTTTCTTCTAGTTGTAAACCAAATCTTTGCCTGGCATGTATGTCAGTACTGCAGAATCACTTGACCCCATAGTCTGGTTTGAGATTAGAGACAGCAAAACTCAGATTTATGCCAGAGCTTAATCTGTATGGGTGAGGCTAATCAGCACAGTCTGATGGAAGGAGGAGTTTAAGGTGAACAGCAGGTTTGAGGAGGCAGAGAGAAGTTCAGAGGGAGAGGAGCCAGGTGATCCCTTCTAACTCTCATCTTTCCAGCATGTGTACCTCCCCCCCGACCTTACCCTGTGGACTTTGAATTAAAAAAAATAAAAAATAAAAAAAAAAAGGGTGATGTTTAACACAACCAGCCTGCACAGCTGCTTTAGCAACATAAACCCTGCTTTAGCTACATGCCTGGCCTCACTCCATGCCCATCCTTATACTCTACATGTTCAGTAGTCATCAGCCTTGGAGTCAAAGCACTGCTGCATGTCAGCACAGCATGGAAGCGACAGTCTGAGGAAGTGCCACAGTAGAAACAGGAGCAATGGGGATTCTAGAAAAGGAATCCCGCCCCCAATACGTTTCATTTTCATTTCTTTTTCAATATGTGCAACTTACATTCCATCAAATGCAGTGACAGTACCAAAAGCAAAGATGGGCCTTAGCTGGCCGAGTGCTTTCAAGACAACCCCATCAGGCTGTGCTCACAACATCAGCGACTGCAGTTCTGTTGCAAAGTTCCATATTCTTTATAATCCTAAAGATTTCCATTGAAAGTGTAAATTCCAGAGGTGAAGCATACACTGCAAATGCCTGGGGTTTTTTTCTTTTTCTTTTTTTTCCTTAAATACAAAAACTTCTCAGAGCAATTTTGTAACAACCAAGTCTTTCAGGAAATGCAGATGTGTGACCTCTTCACCATAAGAGATACACAGCTGTGTTGCTGCATGGGACAGGGAACTACTTTTGTGACACCGGTTTTGTTCTACACAAAGGCACGCTTGCAATAAATTTTTACAAGTTTTGTACACCATGAGCTAAATTCTGAGTTCCAGAAATGTGAAGTGTGGCAACAATAACAAAATGGATTTATAGTATCACTCTGATATCTTGTCATGTGATTTTATTTCTTCAACAAAGTTTGTTTACAATCAACAACTTTGAAATACAGTCAGATATATTACTGGTTGCTTTTCTGTCTCATTCTTTTCTGGATGTTTGGTAGTCCTCTGCATGTCTAGGTGAAAGGACATGGAGAAAATCGTGCTAGGTAAACTACAGGTTCTCACTCTAAGTCCATTAGAGGCAAGAGCCTGGCCTCTTTATCCCACCACTGAGTACAAAGACATTTTCTGAAGAAAGAACTGACTTTAAAAAGCCTTTCAATGTGGTCTGCACACAGGCATAGGAGAGGGAACTGCTGCCCCCTCATGCCCTCCCAACACCCACAGCCATTTGCTTCCCAGCCACCTCAGGGCAGAGAGCTGTCCCAGCTCTGAGATCTCTCTCTGCTGGACAGCACCAGCCCTTGGTCCTCACTGCTCTGACTCCTTCTGGCAAAGCTGGTCAGTACCACCAGCGGTATCCAACAAAACCACAACCTGCATGCTAAATAAGTGGCATTTGCAGGCAAAACCAGACATGCATCTTCTGTGGATGACCGCCGATTTGCAGCTCCAAGTCAAGTTACTATGATTTGGTTTAAACCTTAATACACAAAGAGACCAGAAACCTTGCAGCAGAACATGTAAGTGGAGTCAACGTCTTTGCCAAAAACCACAATAAAGATGTCCTCCATGCTATGGGCCTGCATCCCTCTTTCCCCTGTGACTGCAGAGCCATCTGCAAGGGACCACACTGCAGAGCGTCCCCCAGGTATGTGCTAGTGTGGCTCAACACTGACCTCTTGCTGTGATCTGTCAGGTGTCTTTCAAGTCTAATGTGCACAGAATATTTCTTCATAGTAACCTGTGTTTTCCACACGGAGAAATTTAGTTTGTGTCTAAGTTTTCCAAAGAAAAATGCAGATTTTCAGGGAAAACAAAACATTAATGGAAGCAACCAGCAACAAGCCCCTCTATGGATCCACTCTCGAGGAGGTGACTATTTATCTTAAGTTGCTCAGCTAATACCAAAAAAAAAAGGGAGGGCAGGAGATTCTGGCATGTTCAACACAGACAAGCTCTCAGAGCTCTTCAGCACAGAGGTAGCTGAATTGACAACCCTTAATGTGCTGGGCTGAAAGACGGTGTGATCTAAAAGATACTCTGCACCCTTCACACAATCAGATCTTCCAAGAAACAGGTTCCTTTTCTCCTATGCCTTGTATTTTTAGGGGGAAGACACAGGTTTCTAATTTGAGATATCCCATCCAAGATCAAGAAGTAAGCAAACCACAGTTCTTGCCTGCATCACACTATGGAGGCTGGCTCATCCCAAGCTAGTGCCAAGGCTGAGGACATGCAGTTGCACCATCAGGATGATGGATTGACACAAACACACCCCAGGTGGTGGCAGGGCACCCCGAGATGCAACCAGCCACGCGCAGCACAGCACCTGCACCTACAGGTGGCTCCACACATAACTCCATAGGCACACAGAGGCAGGAGGGACCTAAGGAGATGATTACAAGCTCCTGCAGTGACACTAGCCACACACCAGTCGAGATGTTCAGTTGTGTCATAAGCTAAATGATAACTTTTCTGAGTTCATTGTCATGGTTGGAAAACCACCCCCAGCAACATGTCGCTTTGCTCCCTGGTCCCTGAATGTGCCGTGACCAGAGCTAATGCTGTGTGTAATGAGGCTGCAGGATCAGAGTTGTGAGAAGCAATGCAAATCGTCTTAACTAATTGACTAAAACAAGTTAATTTAATTTGTGAAATTATGAAACCCAGGATCTGATTAACACCAAGACACACACACACTCATAACCTCAGTGCTGTCATTTAAAACAATGTCCTTCATTCAGATCAGGCCAGGGCCTGTAGTAACTTAATCTCCCATTAAATTATTCTCAAGAGAATTCGCAATTAATAATTCCAGGAGTCCTCCTTAATTAAGCCAAGCTTAACATTCCATTTTGCAGTGTTTTCTAATATCCTGTTCCACTTGCCCCTTCATCCCCAGAGAAGGGCAGAGACAAAAAGGTGCCAAGTCACAGATGCTGCAGCGGAGGCTACCCCCAGACGTCACTGAGGCAAAGCACAGACAGTCCTAAAGCACCTTCACCCAAGACTTGAAAAAGCACTTTACATGTGGTAACAAATAGCATCTCATCAGACCCCCACAGAGCAAAGCCAGCTCAACTCTCTTCAGAGATCATCTCCATACTCCAGTTGCCTTAGATTACAGCACAGTGGGTCAGATGCACAGACAGCCATAGTTTCATCTTTGGGGATGAGAGTTTAAGAAAACTAAAGGCAAAAGGTGATGAGAAATGAGGAGCCAGAGATCTCTCTCCCTATTCTACTGTTCCCACTTCCCCAGGTGAGGACTGGAATGGGATCCCCCAGGAACACCTGCACCAGAGATACTGGCACAGGATTCAGGTATTTTACCAGCTTCAGATTTTCTTTGCAGGTTCTGTTTCCTGTTATGGGTTTTGCTTGGGAACCTGCAATCCTTCCTTTATGCAAGCAGCAAGAGCAGCAGCAAAGCATGTTCTCAGGCTCATGGGGAAGCTGTGATCCACAAACCTGGATGAGAATAACTAACCCTGAGCAGAAAGACTCACCTACCACAGTACAGCCCTCACTCCACCCAGGCCCAGAGGCAGCTGGTACCAACTGCAACATGAACAACCAAGGTGCCACAAGCCAAAATATGCTCCTTTTCAAACTCCCACGACTCAAGGCTGTATTGCAATCTTAAAAGAAGGGTTAGATATTCCTTCTTCCAGATTTGGACCACACAAGAACATCAAGGCAAGATTTAAGATCACATTGTCTCATACCCTTTAGGGAAACAGCAAAGCAAATAATTTCAATCTCTTCTGAACAGACACAAAATTTAAAATCAGCCAGGTACAATGATGCCAAATAATCTCCAAAAAATTGAAAGTCAGGAGGGAGAGGCAGGGAGGGGAGAGATTTCCTTAATTTGCTGAGAATAAGATTTGCATCTGCAGGCAGGAACACACAATTAAATTGCAAATCGCTGAATCACTCTGGGGAATTGGAAAAGTTCATTGTCTACTAGTCTACCTGTATCCCAAAGCCTTTTAACATTGGTACAGTTGGAGAAAAAGACAAATACAGGAATTAATGTGCGTATCTCTTGAACATTTGGACTGAAAAAGCTTGTGTCCAATCACAGGCAACCATATCTCCTCCCAGTCACAGAAGAAAGTCCCCATCCAACACTCTCAAAGGAGAATGTAATCCTGTACCTGTTGGCTTTCCTCCAGTTTGTACAGGCTCTTCCTCTTCTCATTGTCTCTCCAATTCGTCATTTTATAGTCATCTCCATTACTGTGCCCAACAACCCACTACTACCTAGTACAGAGCTACTTCCGGATGAAGGAGAGTGATCCAGCTAACTTAGCATAACATTCCTGTGTTCAAATAATTACCTTTTTTTATTCCTATCCTATGATTAATATAGAGCAGGTAGAGCACTGCTCTGTTCAGAAAAGCAATTTCAAAAGTGCCGCTGCAGAGTTCACAGCTTCTGTCTTTTCAGACACCAGATAATGTCAAGTAAACTAAACACAGACGATGACCCACAGTCTGCAGCCAGACTAAGCAATCAGTGCTATTAAATACTGCAAGTCAGGTTTAATAAACTTATTAAAATAGGAGATATATTAACAGCTTTAATGAAGAAAATCTGTTGCTGCAGCCAGGAGCTTTGTACATGTGACCCGGGACTAGAGAAGCTCTGACTTATCTGAAAGGTACTTCAGTAGGACTCCGATCAGCTGCTAAACATCTGTATTCCTTATAAGAGTCTTGGCCGATGCAATAAACAAACACTAGACAGTTTAATCACATCATCCATATTCAGCAGCACTCATACATGGGATGACAGCAGCCACTTTCAAGGCATAGTGGACTATGGTGATTTTAGAAGCTGCTTTTACATTGCATAAAACATACCTGCCTCACCCTTGGCCTGGGGCAAGTATGCACAGACCAAGTGTAGACACTCAGCTGGACTCAGTGGGTGCCAGCAATAGCTTTCATGCAATAAACAGACGAGATTCCCTAACTTTTGTTCCCACATGACACAATGAACAATCTTTTTTTCAGGACTTGTTGAAAAACTTCACCACCAAATGTCAGTGGTTCAGCAGACCAGTTATAACCCACATATCATGAACAGCTTTCAAAGCTCTGGGGTGAACATTTCTCTGAATACTCCCCAGCAGGGCCACCTGCAGGAGTGATGACCACGCACTCCCTGAGCAAGGAAGACCAGGTGCCTGCCTGGGCTGCAAGGGAGCTTCCCTGCTACAGCCCAAACATCAGCAGTGGGTGCTGGAGATCCTAGCCTGCAGCTATGTAGGTAAGGACTGAACCTCATGCCTGCGCATCAGGTTTAATCATCAGATATGCCAGACAAGCCAGACCCTACTCTTCCCTCTACATGCTCACGGTGCCTGTTGTCTCCTTGTTTTTAAGGCTGCTGGTCTGAACCAGCTCTGCTTCCATGTTGCAAATAACTGAATCGCTTTGATGCTACTCAAAAGGGAGAAAACTAGAACTGAGAGAAAGAGAGAGAGGGAGGGAGAAAAAGAGGAAAGACTTTGGTCTTACTGTTTCTTTTTGACCAACAAGGAGTTATTTATAACACGGTTAGGCTCGTGTTTGTGAGACAGCAGTGCCCTTTCCCAGACAGCAGAGCCTCTCCAGCAGTGACAGCATCGAAGCAGCCTGCAGGATTTTATTGCCTGAGGTAACTTAACCCAGTTTCTCATGTGGTTAATGAAAATCAGCAGTGGATAGCTGCTGTTGCTGCTGTTCTTTTGGGCCCTACACAAAGGCTGAAGCACCCAGGAATGCACAAGCAGCTCTATCTTCTTAAGACAGATTTACTTTAAAATGGGTGGTTTCAAAGTCGTCTTCTCTCATTGAAAACAAAGCATAACATCTTATCCAGAGTTTAGGGGATTTACAGTCTGGTTCAAAAATTTCCCTTCCTTCCTATTGGCACCTCAGGGCCATGTGACTGAGGCACTCGGTAGAGAGCACATCTGCTCCCTAGGCAGGTGACCTAAATCCTGCTTTGCATGTCAATGCTGCAGGGTATTGAAGGGGTTTGCATGCTGCTTTGCCTCCCCTCTCCAGCAGTTAGATGCTCCAGGATGCCTTCACCTTCAGCAAGCCTACAGTATAACCCAGGGGTGTCCTCTCCATTTGGAGCAATGCAATCGCTTCACAGTCACCAGGGCTGAGCAGGTCTCCTCCACAGATGGACAGCCTTCACTGGCACGGGTAACAGGGCCACCATCACACATCCCATGCCCTTCGCACACAGGTCCGTGTCAGCACAGCACAGCTGAAGGGCCAAACTCTGCCCTTCCCAGCCCTCCCCTGCACTGCTCTGCAAACGCTCTCTTCAGCACACGTCCAGCAAGAGCATCTCTGGCCAAACAGCCCACAAGTGTCCCAAAGAAGTGGCAAGGACAGCAAATTTCTAGGTCTCTGAGGTGCTCAAAACGGTGTGGAGAAGATGGAGCAGGAGCATTTTAGGAAAGGGTGATAAAGGGTCGCTGTCACAGGATATTCTGGACCTTTGGAACCTTCACACAGGCCTTGCTTCATGGGATGCTCTCTGGATGGTCTTGAGCCTCCTGAGTTGACCTAAGGCCAAAGAATTTCACTGTAACTTTGCAGCAGCAGTTGGAAAAAGACACAGGACTTGTGTTTGATACGGCTGCCAAAACTTAATTAAAACAACAAAAACAAACAAAGGAGAGGGCTGTGCATATGACTGTGTTCATCAGTTGAATCAAGTAGAGCTTGTGCTTATTACGTATGTCAGACCGAACTCCCCACAGCAAGCTTTCTCTACCTTTCCACCTCCTCAGGGCTAATTTAAGAGCTGTTCTTCACAGCCCACAGTAATAATGAGGAGGGGAAAAAAAAATCAAATCAAATTCTGTTCTGCCAAAAGAAGGAAACTGGAACAAGGCAACCAGAAGGAAACTTGTCTTACTGCCATCTCTGGCTTTCCTAAGGAAACCTGTGGTCCAGGGCACCCAGTGAAAGAAACAGAGGTGCCAGCAGGACACACGGCTTGAGCCTTCCCCACTCGGGAAGCCAGGCAGTCAGGAGCTCCTTTGCTGGGAAAGGGAAGGCCACTTCCCACAGGTAAAAAACCAGTGGGCTGGTATGCATAGGTGAACACAGAAATAACTCGACTGTACAGAGAAGCAGGCAGACAAGCATTTCCTCTGTGGATACCTTACTCTCAGCCAGCCTCTTTTCTGCTTCCAATCCCCCAAATCTTTCAAGTACCCTTTGCTTCTCTGAGAGGCCACCCCCGACAAAACAGAAAGCATCAGTCACTGACAGAGCTCTTCTCACGTTACCATCCCAGCTCAACAAAATGCTTAAAACACATTTGTGGCTCCTCTTGCTCCAGCCTTTGCAGATTCAGGGACCGAGGCCAACGTGAATGCCACTTGCAGTGCAAATATTTGGGCAAAGCCAAAATGGAGTGAGCAAACTAAAAGGTCATATTCAACTCAAAAGGATTTGAGCCCACCTTTTGTGTACCCATGAAATGACATTCTATTTGGCCAGGTCTAAATAAGATATTCCCTTTCCTGTCAATGTTAAAGCGAGTGCTTTCCAGAAAGTCACTTGATGGTCTTTGCTTACTCCTGACAGGCTCAGTTCTGCTGCACACAGACTGAGCGTATCTCCAGCTTCATTGCCAGAAATTGTGTTCATCCAGATTAAATGGATCACAGAAGTATAGTACTGGCACTAAAAAAAAAAATGGTGGGGCTGGTTCCCATCAATCCCACAGTGCAGGCGTTCCCAGGTTGCAAAAGTCAACTAATTTCTCATCATTTCTTTATCAATGGAGCACAGGGTGCCCCATCTTGAACCAGGACCTCCTTTGTGCCAGGTGCGGCTCTTCAGAAGCTATTACAAGCCTTTATCCAACCATTGCTTATTATTATCTAAGTTCAGGTGCAGCACAAAGATCATTGCATCCAGGCTAATGGAAGTCTCATGTCATGTTTTCAGAAGTTTCTACAACTTTTTGTCTTCAGGAGCTCTCAAAGACCGTCCTTAGGGACTAAACAACTAATAAAAAGTCAAAAATGTCATCTTAAACTTAAGAGGTTATTGAGAATGCTGATTTTTACAGGTTTATATCTGCAGCAGTTTTGGATAGGAAGGAAATCCTTAAAATGGCATGTAGAAATGGATCCCTGACAGCACTAGACTTTTGCTATTCACAATAAAACACACAGTTAATTTCCTGATCTTTTCTAGACTCATTTTTTTTCACATTTTCTAAGTGAAAGCCTGAAAATTAAAAACTTTCTGCAGCCATTTACCATTATAATATCAAACTCAGATATGAATCTTTTCACATTTTATGCCAGCGGTTAAGGAGACCACTTTGTAAGTAAGCTGTAGTAAAGGAAGGTAATTTGAAAGGGGAGCTGGAGAGAGGATTCTCCACCTAGCACATTAAATATCATCTGCTTGGTAATTAACTCTGGGTGTGCTCAGCTGGCACCACTGCCTCACACATTCCTGTGTGACAGGACACACTGTTGCTCACCTAGCCTGCTGTTCTCCAAGATGCTCTGTGCCCACATGTTTGTCCAGCCTCAGGTATGAGCTACCCAGGGCACTTCAGCTGGAAAGAACTAGCCAACATGGACCAAAGGATGAGATAACCCAGTAACCAAATGCCTAAGGAAGGACCAAAGGAATGAGATTAACACTGAGTAATATTTCCTCCTCCTACCCTTCAAGCTCCTATCTATCTCTGACTTGGAGACTTCCAGGTGCCTATTTTACATGTTTGCACATTTCACAGCCCTTTTTTTCCACTGAAGAGATTTCACATCCATGGAGTAATTTTCAACAGTGTGAAGTACTTTTGTCTTAAACTTGGTACCTGAAAACATCCTTTTTGTAAGGAACAAAGAGTTAACTCCCTACTGTTCATGATCTAACCTCTTCTTATACAATCGCCATGCTTTTCCACATCAAATCATATGGAGCAAAACAATTCCTGTTCCTTGCTGATAAAGGATTTCAAATTAACAGGGAAAGAAACTGAGCTGTGGCATCTGCTCCATGCTACTCAGCTTGTAGTTGAGCCAGATCTGCCTCCCTTATTCCACTTGTCCCACATCTTTAAGATTTACCAGCAGGCTGTGTGAAAACTTTTACCTATTCTAGCACATAATCCTGTTCTGAAAAATTGAAACAATAGCAGGTCAGAGAGCCCAGGTGGATAATTGGTCTTTTGAATGTGCCCTGAGCAAAATGACAGGCCCTCAAGAGTGTAAGTTCAGATCACCAGCCCACAAACAGTTCTTGAGGACATATAGCAGTGTTTTGTTTATTGTTTTCATAAAAAAAACCCAAACCTGTCTTATCACATTGCTTTTCCTTGCTGTGCTGGATTTGCTGGGAGGCAAGGAAGATGTACCACCCCTCGGGATCATTGATCCAGAGCCCTGTCTAAAAGCTGGCTGTCTACTGCAAAGCCCAAAGTACAACACGAGTGGTAAGCATCAGTAGCAATCTTATAAAAGAGCTGCAAGGACCTCATCCTGTTTTCACTAGAGTTGGGAGAAGGACCTTCATCCCTCACCGTCCCTCCACGTGCCTTGAGGACAGCTCAGGGAACAGCTGTAGCAGTGGATGGTCTGAAAAACCTGCTTCTCAGCTAGTTTAAGAATCTCTGTAAGGAAAAAAGCTAAGATGTGACAGAATCAGACTTGAGAAGCTCCCATACAAAGATTATTTTGAGGAATAAAACTTAATTAGCAGACAAAATGGCTTGTAGTCAAAGCTAGACATTCAGCCTGGAACCACTTACTCATTAAAACAAATTTATGTTGGAATAACTGACAAGAAGAGAATTAGATCAGCTGAAGAATAAGAATTCCTAATTCTTAAATTCATCAGTTTCCCAAGATGTTTATCAGCTTCGATTTTATATATAAAATCTGTCCGTCCTAAACATTTCTGAAAATTGTATCCTGCCTTTTACATCCAAGCTCAACGCTCTTGTCATAGGTCTTACCAAAGAGAAGCTGAGGACTTGGCACAGATGTCACTGTTGAAGACATTGCAGGATGGCTAGATCTCATTTCACCTTAAACTACAGATTTACTGACTTTGGAAGTACAATTGTAAGCTGCTGCTCTGCAGCTTGTTGTCCCGCATCCCTCACTTTGCACCTCTTTCTTTTCCACTTCACTTTTTTTTTTTTTTTCATCTTTTCTATCTAGACATCAAGATACCCGTAAGTGTGTTGTCTTCTTTTGTAGATCCTGCTATGACAAAAGTCCTGACACGCCCCACCCAGTGACCTAAAGATGCCACCCATTCCAAAAAACTTGTTCAATAAGAAAAAAATAAAAAAGCAATGTCTTCATACAATTCTGAAACCAGCTGGCAGAGACCCTAAAGCAAGCATGGTTTGCACCATACCATGCCACACTTTTTACAGTCTTGCTAAGCTCAAATGGCTTTTAGCTACTGAAACAACACTGTTTCCATGGCTATTTGGTTTGGATTTTTTTTTACCAACTTTCCTTACACCCCATGCTGGCTCACAACAAGGCATTCCTAATGCTCCTTCTAACCGCTGCTAGCTCAGAGGTCAGCACAGGAGCATGCCAAAACTGTACCCAAAGTATCACAGTGATTAGCAGAGGAGCAATACCTTAAGCAGACACTGGATCCCACGGCTCCACAGGATGGGCAAGCTGCTTTTATGCTTCACTGGTGCTGGAGGGCGTGTGCACAAAGTTCCACATCTTCACCCCTTGCCTGGTTATGAAACCCTGCCACTCTGTGCCAACTCCAGCTCTCCAGGCCCTTCAAAAGGCCAACTCAACTCTCCAAGAGAGACAAAAAAAAAAACCAAACAAACAACAACAAAAAAAACCACAAAAAAACCCAAACAAACAAACAAACAAAAAACAAAAAAAAAAATCTTGTCAAGCTGCTTTATTCACTTTATTGTCTCATGGAACAGGCACCAACACTACCTCACAAGGGAGGAGTGGCAGGATCAGCATCCCTCTCCCCCTTAGCAGCAGCAAACAGGCTGGCTCAGCTGAGCACAGAGCTGCCACCTAGGAATCCACCTCACATCTACTTCAAAAACAACCTGCTGGACAGGAACAAAGGTGGCACAAAAGTTAAGAGAAAAGCATTTTGCAGAAGTGGTATTCACCACACAACTAGAGCACAACAGACTCTCAGAAGTAATTTTCTAACCCTCTTTTTACCACAATGACCAGATTACCAAAGGTGAGGTTTAATTAATACAGGTATGGCAGAAAACAAGGTCGTTTGCTACTGCCAGATCCTTTTTAATAAATAAATACATAAGAAAAATCCTTGGATTAAAACCATTTACCGAGTAGAAGCAGAGGTTTGAAATCAAACAGGTCCCTCTTCTTGCATACAGAGCAACAACATGGCGCTGTGCTGCAAGAAATCAAATCAAATCAAAAGGGTATTTTACACCCATTCAGACAATCTCTTGGAGGGCTGTAGAGAGAGAACAGCTGTGGACTGACTTTATTCCCAATTTTTAAGCTTGATTACTAGCAGATCTTAAAATAGCTACTGGATGTTAAGCTGTAAATAAAATGCGCAGTCTCCAACAAAAGATGCAATCCTGACATTTATGCTCATTCTGTAATCACGGTTTATTATCTCAGACTGCTTTTTTCAGTGGTTTCTGTGTGTCTGAAGTCATTCTGTACAGGAACAAGCCTCTTGCTAGAGTGTTCTGTAACAAGTTATTGCTATGATACAAGTCATTGTATTTCAGTCTGGATGAGGACACACATGAGGCATTCATGGAACTCAGGACCACATGAATTTTATGGAGTATCTACATTTAATATAAGTAAGGCAAAGTAGATGTTGGTATTTGTATATAAAAATATAAAATTTTAAAATAACTAAGGCCATGGCAGTAACACCCCAGATGGAAACCGGACAATACTCTATAGGACCCATTTTACACAAGACAACAGTCTTTACCTCAGGCAGATTACAGCCTTTTAATCTCTCCTAATATTCAGCTTTCTTTCCAAAAACACAGGCATCTTCTTGAAAACTCAGGACTTAAAACATGTTTTTGTTAATCCACAAAGAGGAAAGATTACATTTTCCTTTATAAAAAAGGGTATAAATATACCTGGTTTATGCACAGCGTAGACCCATGCATAGAAACTGGCTACAATGCATGACCTGAAATTCCAGAAAATTAATTACTTTGAATGGGAAACCTTTTTCATACATACACTTGGGTATAGTGCAAAGGAAACCATTAATGGAGTTCTTGTCAGAAGTAATGCAAAATTGGCTGGATGATTCATTCCATCCTGAAACTTCAGTTATGAAGGAGGTGACTGAGAACAGCACGCACAGCAAATGTGTAAGACCTTAGGCAGAGACGTAAGAGAATTCTACATTTAACATCGAATTAAATGAAAAGCTGCTACTGACACAAGCCTTTTGTAATTATGCTTTAGTGCTACCTGTCAGATCATAGGTGTCAAAGGCAACTTAAAATGGAGAATCCTCATTTGAGTTCTCAGATATAAACTGCAAATGCAAGGTTGTTTCTTTTGTTTACTGCAGTCTGACAGGACCTTAATATTTATGGTTGGCAAAAATAAAAAGAGATCTATTTGCTTAATTTGATTTAGACTTTTTGAAAGGTGCCAACTACTCACTGACTTGATAAGGTTTGCACCAACAACTCTGCTTTTCTACAGCCTGATGGGCAAAAATCAGTCAGTACAATTAAAAGAGTGGAAGTGCTTAAGTGTCTCCTATAAATGCTTCTGCAGGTTGTGCTAGCTGATCACCTCCTTGGGGCTAGCTGTAAAGCTAAGTTGCTTAGACCAGGAACAAAGATCCTAGTCCCACATGCCACAGTGTGGGAAAAGAAGGATGTGCCCCTAGAACTGTCCCACAGTGTCTCTGAAGCTGGACAAAACATCACAGAAGTATTTTTTACACCTCATTCCATTCTCCTGCTTCCCTGCTTGGCTTGCAGCCCACCTCTGCCAAGGTGATGCTGTAATCAAGCACCATTCCCTGGCTGCAGCCCCACTCACAGCAGCAGGAGAATCTCAGGTTTTCACAGCTGTCTATCACCTAACTGGGGAGGATTTGCTCCCTCCCCAATTGTGCCAGTGCAAAATCTATTATGAGCTCTCTAAACTAGATTTATGATGTATTTGCCCCACAAAATACCTCTCTACACACACAAAATATTGTTTGTTCATTTTAAATATGTACTATTTAAGATCTAGCTTCAAGTTCACCACAGAATTACTACCTTGCACAGTAGAGAGCAGAAAGACAACATGAGCAGATGAGGACAGGCACCCTGATGAACCATGAGAGCTGCTGTTGCAATCATCCTGCAGGCTGCAGGACACTTGGCACAGCAGTTTCTGGCAGCAGAGAGGGACAGTGGAAGTCTCATGAAGATTAGACCTAACGGGGCAGGAGAGTGAGAGCCTTAACAGTGTATTCTCACTGACTACAGTCAGTGTTAACTCATTCCTCAACATAAAGAAGTTTCTAAAACAAGCCAATTTACTCAAATTTATCATATTAATTTAAATACAAAGAAATTCTCTTTGCATTTATGAAAAGATTCACCCACATATATGCACTTTTAGAACAAGAACTTTAGGAAACAACCAGGTGAATGGAAGCATTTGAAAACTACTTCAATCTACAAGCCCAGGAAACCTTCTTGATTTTAGTCAGTTACATTAACCACCACACTTTTATCTATAAAGCATTCTTCTTTATTTAAGTTAAACAATTTTTTTTCAAGGATGGTTTCCATCTATAAAATGAACAAAGTACAAGCTCTGTACAGCAGACTTTTCAAACCAACTGAAAAAACAGTTTCCAAACTATGTTTTGAAAATCTGCAAAACAAACAGTATCACCATTCTTGCTCTGAAGATGGTAAGAAAAGTTCTCGGGAGACTCCATCGCAATTTGCTTCAAGGGCTCTTAATCTATCATTCAATGGGCGAATTTCTTCAACATTAAAAACCCCTAAAATCACAGTAAGTAACTTTGGCACGCTGTCATGTAAACATAACAAAAGGATATCACTTCTTGTCTGTTCTCTCCAAGAAAAAAAAAAAACAACAAAAAACAACATACAGCTTCTATATTAAAACCCCTATGCGCAGCATCCATGGGGAAATAGTGAAAATATTCCCACTTTATATGATAGCAGTTGACATTAAAGACTTAAGAGGTGGAATATGGATTTTTTTTCTTTTTACTAGCAATTCTGATTCAGAGATAAGAGGCGGGTCCATATTCAGAGTTGCAACTGCTGATTTTAGTTAGTACTACCTTTACCACGATCAAAGTTGCAAATGGAAATACCTCCACAGTAGAAGCTGAGTGGGTGGATTTTTTTCCTTTTAAATTCTGTTTTTCAAAACCTTGAACAATTGACTTGCTGCTGAGCCCATATTTCAGCATTTTTTACCAGAATATGAAGAAATCTACTGCTATGTTTATGAATCACATTCTTCAAGTTCTCAGCTAGGTTAAAAGGCTACAGGTAGACTAAAAGCTGAAAAATAGTTTATCCACTGAATGGCCTCCAAAACAGGCAAGTTTTGAAGAAAGCGGACTGTGAAGAAGCGAGAAAAAAAGTATTAATTATTAATAAAAAGGTCAGGTGATGGGTAGGAGAAACTGGGTTCCATACCCCCATCCAGAAGGTATGCAAGTACTTGCAGGTCGTAACTTCAGACACACAGAATATTTATGGGCATATTGACCGGAACAGTTAAAGCCATTTTGCCCAGAAAAGTACGACCTCTACACCTAATGTATAGATGCAGCCAAAGGAAACTGAAAAAGAAAAAAAAAAAAAAAAGAAAAAGAAAAAAAAAATCACCAAAGAAAAACCCCAACCCCAGGAACTACTCTACTTCCAGGAACAAAGAAAGGGAACTGTACCAGCATACTACAGTAGAGCTGATGTTTTTCAGCTCTTTATGATCAACTCTTACATTTCTCCAAAAATCTTTCATCTTACCCAAAACCACTGCCTGGCACTGCATGTCTGCACTAGTTTTTGTCACAGCTGTCTTGCCTATTAATACTTATTTATCTTTCCTTTTTATTTTAAAAGCTCATTGAAGCACTTGCTTTTAATAAAAAAGTACATTGTCTATGCAAACATAAGAAAGGAGAGGTCAAAGTTGGGGTCAACTTTGACAATATTCTTTTAATACAAAAATGACATAGCTGGACTGAAGCTGCAAAATGCACAGGTTCTGTGGTTAAAAACGCATAGGATCTGCTGGCATCCAGGCTGATTCCCAGAGCCAAGCCCAAATCCGTTGAAAAGCTCCATTGAAAGAAACAAAATGGAATAAAATTCCCCAGTAGTAGGTCTATAAATTAAGCAAGTGCAATTCAGAGATATTACATAGCTGCTCATACTTGCAAAATAATTCAGATCTTGTGCTGTCAACAGTGACAATACTACTCTATCTGACTTCTACAACTCAAAAGGGGAGCTTGAGACAATTTTTTCTCATTGGGGCCCATAATAAAACTACGCTGAACCCGCATGGCTGCACCAAAGATCTGCACTGTTTATGCAATTTTGTAACAAAGGAAGAAGTATTTAAAAGACAAAGTACTACAGAAATGACCAACACAAATATCAAGTACAAGTTTAACATCATCCAGAGCACATGTAATGAATTTCCAGGTTGGAATAAACAATCCGAGCAACCACATGTGCAGCTGTATTGGCTTATTCTGGTATTTTCTTTCTCCTCCTGAGTTTCATGATCTCCAGTGAGGGCGAAGTGTTAAGAAGTAGATCCAGTTTGCAAAGCAAAAGCATCCAGTGTTAGCGCGGACATCATACTCAGCAGCACAAAATCCGCACCTTCATAAAGTTTCACTCTCCTAGCATTCCAATCCAATTTCTGGTTATACATATGTCAATCGCTTTGTTGATAATTACAGGATGATGAAAACTGATATAAATCGCTGGGAGCTGACAATATATATACTTTTATATATTTATATTTAGAGTCCATCATAGAAAAGTTCTTACTCAAATTACCAAGTACACACAGGAGAGGGGAAAAACAAAAAAACAAAACCCAAAAAACAAACCAAACCAAACCCAAACTTCAAAATGACACTTTTGTTGCTGGAAACGACAAACCATGATTTCTATGCAAATGGAGGTTTTCAAATGACCTTCTCCTAATATTTTTTCCCACCCTCCCTCCCACACCCTGTTCCCCACAGGTTTTTCTTCAGATCCTTTTTTATCATACATCAGTTGTTCCTAGAGTTAATTATCTGCTGTGCAAGTACATGACTGAAGACAGAAAGGAACCGTTGAAGTCTTCACAACAAGAAGGAATTGTGCTGCAGTCACATTCAGTGACATCTCTGCAGTGCTCCAAGTCCCTTGGATTCCTGGTGTCTGCTTCAGCACTCTCCTACTTTCAGATAAAGGTGGAATACTGAGGTATATAAGTTCCGTGGAAAGTTTTAAGAAATACATCAGTAATTCAATCAAAACTTTGCCCAACGTCTATGAACTGAAACAGCATCTTGCTTGTAAGTCCTTCTACTGCTGCAGATTAAGTGTGAATTTCCACTGTTGTGACAATGAAGGGCTGCAGATCTCAACGGTGAGACCACCATTTTTGGCATTTCGGCTGTCTAGACAGAGGTTGCTGCCAACGTGCCTCAGTTTAGAATTGCTTTCAATCTGTTCCCATTTCTGGAAGAGAAAATACAGTTATTGAGCTGGAAAAGCAAGAAAAGGATAAGTTCTACATCCTGTCTTTTGAAGTCTTCATAAGCTTTCTTGGTTTGTGCTTGGGGGAGCTGTGAAAACTGCACTAACAGTATGCAGTTCAGATGATCCTTCAATAAGAGTATATATGTTACGGCAAGCCTTGCCAAAACAACTGTTTGCTCAGCTAACAAACTGCGATAGATACAGAATATACACCAAATCATTTTTCTCAGCTTCAGCATTCCTCAAGTATGCTGTCACACCATGCTACCTATATGAAACCTTCAGTCTGAAGAAAAAAAAATAAAAACCACAAAACCCATCCATATAACACTACGATTCTGAATACAGAGAAGCGAGGAGGCAATGGTAACAAGTTCGTGGCAGGCTTGTTGCTCCAGTTACCCCCCTAACCTCCCAGTTGCCCTTGCAGAATAGGTTTGATGTCCTGCAAGGGCAATCAATCAATGAATCGTCAGGCTTAGAGGTGTTCCCAAGATTAAGGAAGCCCAAGCCCAGGATTCAGATGTCTTCTATAAAAAATAAATTAAAAAAAGGGTCACTGTTACTGGTGACTCCCTTCTGAAGGGAACGGAAGGCCCAACATGCAGTCCTGACCCACTTCTAAGAAGTGTGCTGCCTCCCTGGGGCCATGGATTATTATTTGCTATTAACTTTCCAGATAGGCAGCAATGAACTTGGGAGAAGAAAACTAAGGGCTATCAAGAAGGACTTCAGATCCTTGGGTCACCTAGTCAAGAGACCAGGAGGACAGGTAGCGTTCTCCTTTATCACACTAGTTGTAGGATCCAACCCAGAAAGACTGAGGATGACTCAACAGATTAACTCTTGGCTTCGAGACTAGTACCACCATCAAGAAGACTTCGGGGTTTTTTGACCATCGGTCAATCTACATGAGGCCAGGCCTGCTGGCAGCTGATGGGGTACATCTCTCTCAAAGGGGGAGAAGGATTCTATCACAGGAGTTGGATGAGCTCATTGGCAGAGCTTTAAACTAGATTCAAAGGGGGAAGAGGGGAAAAAACAGGCTCAGTGGAGACAATGTTGGGATGTTTGTGGGACAGTGTAGCAGTTCCACTGCTATCCCAGCAGTTGCAGGGGACAGTGGACTATGCGGTACCCACAATGGTAACAGATGCTCCTCTACTAAGTCTCTGAAGTGTCTGTATACCAACACAAGAAGCATGGGAAATAAGATGAACCAGAAATCTGGGTGTGGTCGCAGAGCTATGATCTCACTGAGATTACAGACACATGGTGGGATAGCTCAGAAGGCTGGAATGTGGTAATGGATGACTATGTACTTTTTAGGAAGGATAGACTGACAAGGCAAGGTGGTGGAGTTGCTCTTTATGTGAGTAAGCAACTAGAATGCATAAAGCTTAACCCAGGGTGAGATGATGAAAGTGTTGAAAGTTTATGGGTAAGAGTTAAATGACACGCGAACATGGGCGATACTGTTGTGGGTGTCTACTCCACAGCCAGGCATACGCAGTTCAAAAGGTTCCTCCAGCACATTGATGACAACTTTCTGCTGCAGGCTGTTGAAGAAGCAATGAGGAGAGGTGTGATGCTGGACCATGTATTAACAAACAGAGGAGGTCTGGTTGCAGATGTCATGATTGGGGGAGTCTTGGCTGTAGTGACCACGACATGGTAGAGTTTAATATCATTAGGGAAAGAAGCAGGGTACTAAGTAAAACTTCTGCCCTGGACTTTAAGAGGGCTGAGTTTGTCCTCTTCAAAAATCTACTTGGAAGCATCCTGTGGGCTAGGGCTGTAGAAAGTAAGGGTGCCCAAGAGAGCTGGTTAATATTCAAACATTACCTCTTCCAAGCTCAAGATAAATGTATTCCCTTGAAAAAAAAAATCAAGTAGAGGACGCAGGAGACCTGCACAGGTAAGCAAGCAGCTCCTGAAAAAACTCAAATGAAAGCGTTTACAAGATGTGGAAAAAGGGTCTGGTTAATTGGAAGGATTATAGATATGCTGCCAGAGTATGTAGAGATTCAACAAGAAAGGCCAAGGCCTTTCTCTCTTGGAACTTAGCCTTGCCACGGATATGAAAGAAAACAAGAGGAGCTTTTTCAAATGCATCGATGAGAAAAGGAAGAGTAGGGAAAAAGTGGGACCACTGCTAAATGAGGTGGGAGATACAGTAACAGAAGCTGCAGAGATGTCAGAGCTGCTGAATGCCGCCTTTGCCTCAGTATTTACTCCCAAAACTGCCCTCGGGAACCTAAATCACTTGAAGTAAGAGAGCAGAACTGGAGAGAGGAAGACACTCCGCTAGTCAGTCAGGACGGGGTTAGAGATCACTTGGATAAACTGAAAACGCATAAATCCATGGGCCTGATGGGGTGCATCCATGTGTACTGAGAGAGATGGCTGATACAGCTGCTGAGCTGCTCTCCATCATTTTTGAAAAATCATGGAGAACAGGGGAGGTTCCTGATGACTGGAAGAAAGCCAGTGTCACTCCAGCCTTCAAAAAGGGCAAGAGGGAAGACCCAGGCAACTACAGACCAGTCAGCCTCACCTCCATCCCTGGAAAGGTGATGGAGTAGCTCATTCTGGAGGCCATCTCTAACAACATGGAAGAAAAGACGTTTATCGGGAGTAGCCAACATGGATTTACCAAAGGGAATTCCTGCTTGACTAATCTGATATCCTTCTCTAAAGCCATGACCAAATGGGTAGATGAAGGAAGAGCAGTGGACGTCATATACCTTGACTTCAGGAAAGCTTTTGATACTGTCTCCAATAACAGCCTTGTAGAAAAACTCAAGAACTGTGGCATAGACAAGTGGTCTGTGAGGTGGATTGAAAACTGGCTGAACAACATAGTTCAGAGGGTTACGATCAGCGCCACAGGGTCAGGTTGGAGGCCTACGGCCAGTGGCATGCCCCAGAGATCAGTACCAGGTCCAGTTTCGTTCAATATCTTCATCAAAGACCTGGACGAGTGGATAGAGCATACCCTCAGCAAGTTTGCTGATGATATGAAACTGGGAGGGGTGACTGACACACTAGAAGGTTGTGCTGCTATCTAATGAGATCTGGACAAGATGGAGAGCTGGGCAAAAGTGAACCTCATAAAGTTCAATATGGACAAGTGTAGAGTCCTGCATCTATGGAGGAATAACACCAGGCACCGGTACAGGTCAGGGGTCGTCCTGCTGGAAAGCAGCACCACAGAGAAAGACCTTGGAGTCCTAGTAGACAGTAAGTTATCCATGGGACAGCAATGTGCCCTTGAAGCCAGAAAGGCCAATGGCATTCTGAGGTGCATTAAGAAAACTGTGTCCAGCAAGTCTAGGGCAGTTCTCCTCCCCCTCTACTCTGCTCTAGGGAGACCACACCTGGAATACTGTATCCAGTTTTGGGCTCCCCAGTTTAAGAGAAACAAGGATCTATTGGAAAGAGTCCAAGGGAGAGCTACGAGGATGATTAAGGGACTTGAGCATCTCCCCTGTGAAGAAAGGCTGGGGGAACTGGGACTGTTTAGTCTTGAGAAGAGAAGGCTGAGAGGGGACCTTATTAATGTCTATA
>JAAGNO010011987.1:93166-120941 GCA_033439905.1 Ceryle rudis
TCCTGCTTTGGCAGGGGGGTTGGACTTGATGATCTCTAGAGGTCCCTTCCAACCCCTAACATTCTACTATTCTATGAAGCACAGTCAATAAAGACAATTTTACAGAATCCAGAAATCTGTCAGATGCCTTTCAATTATACAGAAGACAACCAGTCAAGCTGTGCTGTCAAACCTCTGCCCAAGGTGATGTCAAGGATAGAGTAAATCCCAAATACTGGATGTTAAAATATTTTTTTCTTCTGTTGCATTTCTCACATATTGTGCCTTTAAACTCTATCAAGAAAATCTTGTTTCCTTTTCTGAAAAGTGGCAAGAATATTCTTCCTTCATCAAGGATAGCATTTCAGTTATCTGTCTGCAAAAAAAATTGAGACAGAGAAGCAAGGAAGCTGGCAGATGATCAGAACTGATGACTTAGCAGAAAGAGATGAATTATTATATGACTGGATCAAAAAGATGGTATGACTGCAAATGTGATTTTTCTTAGTCATGGGAAACAGATAAAGTTACAATACTGCATTAATAAAAATGAATTAAAGGAGTCTAGTGCTGTTAAAAACAGGTCACAGTTGAAAAGAAGAAAGGAAAGCCAAGCCACACTCTTCAGAGGCATAGACTACGTAACCTTCAAACTCCACTGAATACAAGACCTTTCAAAAATACATTGTGAAAAATATATTCTGTTTCAGAAATCAGATGTGGCAGTTGAAGACAAATCAGTGCTGTTGGGTGAAACCTTTACATAAGGCCAGTGTTGAGATAAAACCTCTATATGTTCATAAAAGATTGTCACTGGCTTATGAAAAGCTCAGTACAGAAGCTTATTCCTGCTGCTCTGCCTAGATGTTGTACATCCTACCTTTACATACACAAACAGCAGCGAGACAGAGTGAAGAGCAGGCGGGATAGAAGATATAATTATCAGTGCACGTTCTTGTGCTCCCATTGGCAATCACTGTACGCAGAGCGCATTCACAACATACTAACCTGTCTGCTGTCGTTTTCCCTACAGCCCTGAAGTTTTATTAGTGAACCAGGTGCTCTGTCCACAACAGTAAGGCACAAATCCATATGTTTCACCGACTTGTCCTTTGTTAAGGCCCATTCCTAGAAAAGGGAAGAAAAAAAAATAAAAGTGTACAAAATTGTGCATACTAACATATGCACAAGTTGCACATGCTATCTCTGCATATACAGCACACCTTAAAATCCTGTAAATAGCTACGCATAAGCCTTAGTACAGTTCATTGTTTCCCACAGAGCAGAAGGAAAGAGGTTCTTTTCAAACACACTAACTCCAATTGCTTCAGTATCCCCAAGCCAGCTCAGGGCTGGGCTGGCTGTTTGCCCCCTCTGCTGGCTTTACACAAGTACAGCGGACAGTCAGTCACAACAGGTCCTCAGGTTTAAATTATTTGCCCAAATATTTGTCCAGCTATATTTTTCTCTCTCTCTAAATCTGTATTACACCCCCCATATCTTCTATGTAGGAGAGATCTAGATATATAAAAAACAATATCTAAAAGGTTGGTCTGCAGCATCACTGGCCACCCTACCCACTACTAAACAGAGCATATGTACCACAGGGAGGGAACAGTAGTTCTTAATACGATAGAGGACACCAGAAGGCAATACACAAGAGGGCCAAACTCAAGGGTCGAGGGAGAACGTTACTTCCTATCCAAGGCGTGACCTTTACATGCATTTAAGTGTGCAATTCTTAAATAGGGAGCAAACAAAAGCTGTTCTATGTAACTTTGCCCAGAGTTTTTTTGATCCTAGCATCCTTCTGTGAATGGCTTGATCTCAAGCCGAATTTCAGATTCTATCCCTGCCTTTCTCCCCCAGGTTTGGCCTCTAGGATCCAGACTGGTCTTTTGTCTAGTTATCCTTTGATGAAGGAAGCTGATCCATCAAATAAAGCCATGCTAATTATCCAAATCATGCTTATTGCTACTTAAATGGCACAACTAGCTTTCCTCCAGCAACTGGAGAGAATTCAGAGTTGTATAATATGAAACACTAGGTATACAGGGCCAAGCCTAGCTACATTCAAATGTTATTTTGCAGGCAATCAGTGTTTCAGAAAAATTAAATGACTAATCCCATCACCGCCCCCTTTTTTTTTTTTAATTTATTTTCTGATACCATAACTGAATTTTTGGCTTGCAAAAATCACTTTTAAACTCAGCAGATTTAACAATGATTAAATTCCTTTGAGAACAGATGCTCAGGAAACAATCAGATTTTCTAACCCACATGATTACAAGTAATCACCATCATACAGGTAGCAAGCTATTAGATGAGTATCATACTATGCAAGTACCAGAATAATAACAACCATGCAAAACAAAGGCAGGAGATCTCTGTGTATTCCTTTGTCTCCCAAACCCTTAAGCTGAAAACCTTTCCTTTCACTGTCAGTATGTTAGTCTCAGACAAAAGCAAAATTATTTGCCTTCTCAGTGCTGTCCAGTTTGTAGGATGTCAACAAAAATCATTAGTAACAACTTTTAACAACTTAAGGAATTAAGCAAGTTATTTTCAGAACTTATCAGGGATCACAAATGCCCCAGAAACAGATGGCCCTGATAGGAGATTAACACTGAATAGTGACATTTGAAAATACTACTAAAGAAGTGGTAAAACTTGTGATTCATAGAATTATAAAATGGTTGGGGTTGGAAGGGACCTTAAAGATCATGTAGTTCCAACTCCCCTGACATGGGTAGGCACACGTCCCACTAGACCAGGTTGCTCAAAGCCCTGTCCAACCTGGCCTGGAACACATCCACAACCCATGGGCAACTTCTTTTAGTGTCTCACCACTCTCAGAGTGAAGAGCCTCTTCCCAATTTCTAATCTAAATCTACTCTCATCCAGTTTCAAGCCCTTACCCCTCGTCCTATTGCTACAAGCCCTTGTAAGAAGTCCCTCACCAGCTTTCTTGTAGATCCCCCTGCTTCAGATACTGGAAGGCTGCAATAAGATTCAGAATCCTGTTCCAAGTTATAGAGATGGGTATATAGATGTGTATAGATGTTTTCCTGTGTCATAAATTAGAAATATAAAGGTAGCAGAACACCACTAACCTGAAAACTTGCCCTTGCACCTAAGTGCATTTGGCTTTACAAGTATGTACGGTAAGTATGTATGTATGGTAAGGAGCTAAATGTACAAAACTGTGAAATACCCTCCAAAATTTTCAGCACTTTAGAGTTGCGCAGCTACCTTTTTAATCACTGAACTCCACCAGCCTGGGGTGGGTGAGAGGTTGGGGGACAGAAATCTCATTTTGATTTAAATTTTGCATTTTGTTGAGCATAAGCCAGGGTACACTCTTCAAATTATAGAAGGACTCCATAGCCTATGAGTACTTTTAACCTCAACCACATCTAAACCCTCTTGATAAGAGTATGTGCAAAACATACAGTACAAATTTAAAGACTCTTCTGTTCCCTATTCCTCTTCTCCCACACTGTTCATTCCCTCTAATCTGATACAAATTCTGCTTAGACATAAAACCTGGTTTTGACTCATTGTGCCTCTTAATCTGTGTAAATGTCCTATAACAGGGACCTGTTCAGAGCTGGCTTGTGTATTGGTATATTGGTTTGCCAAGGTCAGCCTTCACAGAAGAAACTACACAGAAAAGAGGGTCAGATTCAGAGGATGGGAGTTTGAAAGAGGAAGGCATCTCTCAGATACAGGATGTTGATGAGTTGAAATCAACACAATACATCTTCAAGGCGGCAACTTCTTTATTTAAGGCTTTGTCATATTTAACTTTTTCCCCTTCTAATTTAAATCTGAGTGAGCAAAATTCTGATACTCATTCAATAACAGTAGATTTGTAATTGGTCAGCCTTCTATTTTAACAGATGTACTTGAACTATTAATCTTATATTTGATTTATAGTCAGGCTAATTCGGAATAGAATTTAGTGATGAAGCAGCACACAAACCAGTGAACATGTACGTATATATATTTCATGAATGATAACTAAGTCACAACTGCATAAATAGATTCTTTGAATTAATTAATGCTCTCATTTACAGATTTAACACATTTGCAGTTAGTTTAAGAGTTGGGATTAGAAAGGATTTTTTGAAAAGTTCCCTTTACTGTGCATGAATATGACATTTAGGCACTTCTGTTTTCTGGAAGAGTCAAATGGGGAATTAAGACAGAATTTTTGTTGCTGTTGTTACATCCTGCTCTCGCAAATTTGAAATAACTAATGGGGCATTACAATAAAGTTTCCTCCAAGGAAGGAAGATACCAGCCTCTACTAGCAAATACTAATAGAGGCAAAGGAAGGGGATAATCTGATACATACCTCTAAGGCTCAGATTCTAATCCTGAAAATGTAAAATTATATTTGAAGGAGAAGTTATTTACCGAATCTGCTATAGTAACTGATCTGCTGATTTGGGTTCATGCTCCTATCATCAGTACATAGTACCTGCTTGAGTTTAAAAGTTTTGCCTTTTTTTTTTTTCTTAAGAAAAAAAAAAGAAAGATCATATACTGGGGGTGGGAAACACACACGAAGAAACCAAACCAAAGCAAAATATTGATGCCATACAGACCTGGTTTCCCCCGGCATTATGACATTCATAAACTCCAACAACACCATCTGCAAAATGGCCCAATGTGTCAAGGCAATTGGTACCCTGCTGCAAAGCCCCAAAAGCTATATCTTGATGATCAGGTACCCTAAGATAAAAAACAGAAATATCTGCTTAATTCAGTTTAAATTTTTTTTTTTTTAACTCCTTTTATTTTAGTTGAAGTATTTTTAAGATGACAGGTTAAAGTTGAGTGATGACTATTATCTGGGAAACTCAATCATCTTCTGAGAAGGAAAGGCAATTATCTGATCGTGAACTGATCAAACATGAGGAAACTTGCAAGCTTAGGACAGAATACAAAAAGATGCACCAAAGAATAAGGATGAAAATACAAACTCGGCACAAAAAGTGAATTAAAGATGACTTATCGTCATTCAAGGTCACTGAAGTTTAATGCTATCTGTCAAGATCACCAAGCTCTTGTTTTTTTTCAGCCAAGGTAGCTTGTGACAGAAATATGACATTCTACATTTTTTTCCAGATTTTTTTTTTTTACTGAAGTGTTAGAAAACAGGTTGGGAATTGGGATAAATAAATAAATAAATGGTTTGCTGCTATTCTAATGGTCGTACATAAAGTGCACTCATATAATATGTAAATGCCTAGGCAAACCCATTCAGCAAAGTATAGTTGTGGGGTAGAGTCCTTGAGTTATTGTCAAACAGTAAAGCAAGGGCATATTTCCTCCTTTTAAACTTCAGACTATAATGTGAATATAATGATTCAATCCAGCAGAATGAGCACATGAGAAATGACAGAGTAAGGTGACATTATACTTAAGTAATGCTTATGGTAGCACATTTTACAGGAGAGTTTGTAAGACATATTTTTTTTCTGACAAATAAACAAAAATAAATATCCTCTGGCACTTTTAAATGAAAATAAAGAATAACTCACTTCCTTAGCACCATCCTAGTTTATGAGACTCTTTAGTATGAATAGTTCTGTACATGTTTCACTAGGGCTGTAGTGGCTGGTGCTTTTGCATTCCAAGCCTGTATGCCACTAGCAGTTACCCGACTCTACTGACAAGAAGTGCCTCCAGGAAAAAACACAAATACTCTCATAAGCCACACAACTGTATCTTACCATTACTCTACCAATATTAGGTTGACAGCAGACGAACTAGTTTATAGACTCAGATCTGACAGACATACTTATTAACAGGCTATTGAACAAAAACCTTATCATCCTTGCAAAAAGTGTTTCTCTTCAAGGATTTTTCATTAGGATGCATTCATGCTACAGAAACTGTTAGTAATGTCACCCCTCATTTCCCTCTTCTCACCCTCCCCAAAAGTTAGTGATTATCCAGTGACAGAGACAGAAAGAGCAGAAGACTCAGCTTCTTGGAGTCTTATGCATCCACCGTGCCAAACATACAAGGCCCTCTTAAGAGTCTTCGGACTCCCATTACTTGTACTGTCTCCTCACTCAACTAGGGGCATGCTTAGGTGAAGACAAAAGCCTTAAAGGGACAACAAGATACAGAACAATGCACTTTTGAGCAAATGGCTTGTGTAGGAGACTAAGTTCAGGCTTAGATAAGTTGAGTCCTTTGGACACGGTTCTCTAAAATACCTTCTGCTGCAGTTGTAGTTGAGGTAAGAAGGGGAAAAAAAAATCAACAGCATACTAGGGAAAAAAATAGCTCTTTAGGAATAGAACTAAAAAACCAAAAGCAAATAAACCTGCATGAGGTTTCATAAATAAATTAAATCACATTTGAGGAAGAAGAAAGAGAAAGTGATGATTTCTGGGGAATGAAAAAAAGAAAACTCCATTATATCTCAAATTCAGGCAAAACTCACCGTAATTCAGGATAAACATTTTCAAGATACCACTTGAAGGGTTTGCAGCTAAGTCTCTTTCTGAGTTCCATTCGACTTTGAATACTAGGAGGAGGAAGAAAAAAAAAAAAGCAGTTTTCAAAGTCAGGTCACTGTCTTTGTATTTGTTAAGGAATACACAGAAAACTCAAGAACAGTAGAACTATATCTTAAAGAGATAACCTAAGAGCTAGCACTGCTTTAACCTCAGAAGGTGCTGTCTCAAAGAATAAATGAATAGGACAAAGAAGCACTTGTGACTTACTTTCCGTAAGGTACATTCCTGGCTGAAGGCACTGCCGCATAATAGAAATTTTTATACTCATCCATCCAGACCTCTGCTGCCCTGCGTGTATTTCTAGGGACAGGAAACACATAGGTTATATTTTCTCTAGCTGCAATCAAACCATGTCATTTATCCTTGGACTGATTTTAATCCTTCTTAGTACTACATAGTCAGGTGCCTCAAGCCAGGCAGAAGATTCCCTATTAAAGAACGAAGCGATAGAAAACCATTAGAGAGTAGCATAACTGAAATTATTGCATTTAGAATGAAGTTTTTCTTTTCCACACTCATCACTGCTTCGGGTTTTCAGTCAGAATTTAACAGACATCTTCAAGTTCTTTCTGCAAACTTCATGGAAGTTGTTAGGTTGTTGTTTGGGTTTTTTCTCTTTTTATAAGAGTAACTTGACACAAGCCAAATTCATGAATGTTCACTTGGATAAGCAAAATAATTGGAAACATAAAAATCTCAACAATTGGCAGTATTTAATAATGTCTTTTACCTTTCTGAAAACAAATATGCTAACATAAGGAAGACGTATTTTCAGTCTTCATCCTATTCCTACCACCAGAGCACTCCAAGTTCCAGAAAGGCATAAGCTGCCGTGACATTTAAAGCTATGAAGCAAGCAAGTCTGCTGTAGCTGGAGGTAACAGAGGAAAATCACTTATTAGAAAAAAATTTTAATGCTTTAAAATTCAAGAGAGATTAATTATTGCAATAAATGTGAAAAACACTAACCCAAATTCTTTATTTCTAATCAAACTCATCTCTAAAATTCCTGCATTTATGTAACTGGTGTCTTTAAATCTCCTTTTGGACTGCAAGAGGGTAATGCCTTTTTCCATCCCCTGGCTTCCATGTAATACTCATTTACTTCTATTGTTCATAATTTTATGCTTAGAAAATTGTCTTATTTCACTTGAAATTGCCATGCTTATTATACATTTGGCAGTAAGTTCATCAAAAGCAACTGGAGTAAACTCAGTCAGCCAGTAACTTCTTTAATATGATTTTCCAATTCAAAAGAAAAAAAATGGTCAGAATAAAGTCAGTTCATTCTTGTGGATCATAAAGAAGAAAGGATGTGGGCAAGTAAAAGGTCACAAGGCAGTCCTCTATCACTTTTTTCTTTGAGGACTGATTTTTTTTTCCCTTGCAAAGATTCCTTTAACTTTTTTTTGTAAGCAAAATCCCATTCAGCACAGATGAGAGAGCCATTTCAGTTCACCTTCACTTGCAGTCTCTCAGGCCCGTGCGAGTGTCACCCAGCCTCTCAGCACCTGACCCTGTTGTTTGCTCAGCAATCAGCTTGGCTGCCCACAGGCCAAACATTTCAGTGGTGGCAGAGTAACCGGTCAGTTTGCCAGGGTTTACTAACTCCAAATGCATTTTCAAGGCCCAAATGCACACCTGCATCACGCTTCACCCATACATCATTCTTCATCCTCCATACATCATTCTTCCTCCCCCATACTCAGGCTTAGCGCAACACGAATATGGAAACTGTGTAGATGCTGAGAACTGCCCAAACTAGTAAGACCCCAAAGCAGCCAGGGTACCAAGGAACGCAGCGTAGGGTGCACTCAGCACTTAGTGCTGAGCCACAGTTAATGAAATTTAGCATCAAGTGATCAGAGGTAATTGCATGGAGCAGACTGGGATCTGCACAGTTTATTATCTTGTCTGAAGTGGTGTGTTACATCAGTGCATATGAGTTTAACAAATCCTGCCAGACACAAGCTGTATTTGCCCACACCACACAGCCAGGATGTGGTCTCCCCTCTCATGAAACAGGACTCCCAGTCTCGCATCCAGAGTCACCAATTTGTTTTGGCTGCCAAAAAGCAGTGCGTACTAACTAGTCAGCTAAAAATAGGATGCTTACCCAGAGCACTCCAGAACAAGTTGCGTACAGTCAAAGCTACCAAGTCTTGACTACAAAACCAGCACAGATTCCATGCACCATGGTCCTACACATATCTGACAACATCAGTATTGCCTGTATCCCATTACCTTAGGTTTCTTATTCTCTCATTGCTAAAATTGATATTAAGTCATTCTGTTATACTGGTTTGACACCCAAGAAATCTTTGAATATACAGGAACTTGTCAACCCTGCTTTTAAGGGATATGCAACTTTTCAAGGTCAATTAAAAAATAATTCCAATGAAACAAAGAATTTTAATGGCATTTCAGAATTTGAGACAGCTGGACAGCTAAGCAGACAGGTAATAAACCACTTGCAGGAAAAAAGGTAGATCTGGAAAGGGATGTAAGTACCCAAGACACTAGTTTGCAGACTTCAGATGTCCACACCATGCAAATACACATGGGATCTCTTTTCAAAGTAATTTTGAACACAAATGACTGGAAAACAAAATGCAACCTTTAAAAAAGCTGTCATAGTAACTGTCAGGACATATGAATGATCAAATCACAAAGATGGTTTGATTTCACAACAAAATCCAAAAGCTGTAATCCCAGTACAGGCACAGAATCTTCAACCTCTGCTAATGTGGTGCACTTCTGATGTCTGCTGTACCCTCACATGCATTTAGCCCCACCTTTTACCTACTTATCTGTTAAGCAGTATTTAAGTACCTATTTACATCACAAGAAAAGCAGCACCTTGGCAATAACCCAGCGATAGAAAAGCTGCGGAGGAGTTGGAAAACTGCACAATTTATATATTTATTTTTATTAACCACGCTCCTTGTTATGTCAATGCCATTTTAAAACCTACTGTGAAACTAAAATAGTTGCATCCTAAGCCTACGTAATACAGTTTAATTGGTAGATTTTTCAGCCCTTCTGGTGCACACTATAGGTACTGGACTAGAGATAAGATGCATTAAGAGAGGATATTTCATTGCTAGCTTTTGTTTTCCCATAAGTACAATTATTCATTTTTCACTTTAGCATAAAGTACAGGTCTGAAAGAATAGGGAACCAGAAAAATCCCTACTATAACTACTGAAAGAAACAGGACATTGAATTCATTTTAGCAGACTACTAAATTAATTAGAGTCATCTTGGTGGCATAACCAGAAGAGAAGACTTACATCCTAAAGAGATTCCTCAACGTAAGGTGAAGCAGAAGTCCAAATATATTTGGCAGCTTAGAACACCCTTAAGAATTTAGGTACATCTGCACTCTGTGTTGCTTCACGTTAAACAGAGTTTGGGTTCAAGGATAAATAGAACCTTTAGCCGAGATTTGTACTTCTTTACCCCCCTGAGCATCAAGTCCATTTCTCAAAAAGAAAGCCTATGGTGATTCTTTATCTTCCACAACAGACAGAGCTTTGATCAAAATGTCCATCATACATTCAAGCAATACTTTAACCACATTACTTAAAAAACCACTATGAACATGAATCAGAATTGCATTCTCATTCTAGAGGAGAAACTGAGGAAACAGCTCAGTATTTCAGCTACTGCTGTATGTTATATCAACAGCAAAATCAACAGACTTATTCATCTAAGCCCTTAATATGGCTGGTTCTTAGGTCTATAGAAAAAGCAATTTTAAACATAGCGCAGGAAAGACAAATATGATACAGAATTAAGTTGCCAAGAGACTAGCACAAATGCCAGAATCAGTCCACATCATCATTTGCATATCACAGTGAACATGCATTAACAAAAAGCAAGCAAAGTATATTCATAACTTAGTGCATTCTGGCTCTTAATGAGTGACGGAACTGTTTCTATAAAATGTAAAAATAAAGCCTTCTTTAAAACAAAATAAACACAAAGTTCTCAAAATAGATAGAATGCCAAGCTAAGCATTTCCTTCTTTTCCAGATCTCAGGTTGTGTCCACTAGAAGTTTCCCTTTTACTCTCAGGTTATTCTCTCAATCTGTGTAGTTGCCTCAAAGTCATTAATTTTCTTTTAATTAATATTTTCCCATGCTAGGTAATATTACATGTATTTCTAAACAGAAGATCCTTAAAATGAAATTACTGCCACCTGCTGATCATCTGAAGAAATTCAAAGCTTTGCTATTTAGCTTGACTTAACACTTATTTACCTTGCAAACACGGTACCACTCCCACCAGGAAAGGTGTAAGGATGCTGTTTGCGGAATACGTGACCCACTCTGCTGCAAGGGATGATTTCTAGGCTCCCACCACACTGCCAAACTCTGAATGAGATCTCTGAAACAAAAACATGGAAGACAAACATAAAAAATTACTGTAATTTTGTAGGATGCCATGTACAGAGAAGGCGTTTAGCGATTATTGATGAGAAGATCAATAAACTAGTTTTATGAGAAATTCTAGGATAAACAAAGGCATATCTGAGCATTTATTATTTCTCCTAAGCTTGGAGAGTAATCATATTAACTTGGAAGCAAAACTGTATGTCTTCTCTTGTCTGGGATTACACCAGCAGTCCCTAAGTTCATAAAGCACACTGCAATTTGCCAGGGTAAGTTAGGTCTATCACTGTGCTTTATCTAAAGGGTAAGCAACAGTAGATACACTTAACAGATAAATTAACGATTTAGCTTATAACAAAATTTTTCAGCTAAAGATGGAATAACACAGTGGACAAAAATCAAGGCATAAAACAATCAAGAGCTTCGAGCTGCTAACTTACTATAGCAGATAACCAAACACTCCCAAACACTGGCAGTGGAAGGGGTTATATCAAGTCAACCTTGATTTGAAGGCAGAGTGAATAAAGAAGCAACTTCTTTAAACTGAAGGTTATAGACAGGACACTTCTAAGCCAATCTAGCGAGCTGACCCAGCTAGTGAGGACAAGATCTAGAAATATTTATATACCTTTCTCAACTTAGACCTGACAGCAGAAGTCACCTGGTGCTGACAGAGATTTTTTTCCTCATTCATTCTGAAGTAGTACAGTAAGAAGGATGCTTCCAGTAGCACTGTTTTAATTTTGATGACTCCCCCTTTAGTCCAGCAGCTGCTACCAGTTACTGAGTGCTACCCTTCATTTCAAGCCTCTTCATAATCATTCAGTATCTTTCCACAGATCAAAAATAATTATCTCTAAAGTCAGTGTCTAACGTTTATGACTTAGTAGCTAAGTGTCATTCCTTCCCCCTGAAGCCTTCCTCCTCCCATATACACAAAATAAGTCATAAAAATAGCATTACTTAAAAAAAATGAAAGTAAAAAAAAAATCCCCCAAGAGGGGTGGGGTTAGAGAGCATGTCCTCTTGATGGTCTGCCCAGAACAAAACCAAAACAAACGCACACACAAAAAACAAAACTACACAAACAAGTCAAACAAGCAAACAACAAACAAAAAGTGCTGTGATTTCAACTGTTGACAGTGCAAGCTAACTGGCTTTCTTCTGAATGGTCTTTGCTTTCACAAGGATCATTCTTTGTTTTACTTCTGTGGTAAATGCTGTTGCATCAGGGCCAATTAGGCATATTCATGAATCCTAGACAGTCAACATAGTTCAATCTATAAGCAGATCATCCTCCAAAAATATTAATGATAATATTGTCGTTGCCAGTAACTTACAGTCCTGTTTTTCCAGTTGAATTAACATGGGACAATACACAAAAGTAGTTTTTAAAGCAACTGAACATGACATTCTCTCTATACATTTTTCACAGCACTGACTTCAGTCTTACACCTTTTATCTTGAGCTTAGAATAAAAAACAAACAAACAAGCCAACCACACACAACCCCCTGCCCAAAAAAAAAAACCCCAAACCAAACAAGAGAATCACAGTAAAAGACTAGTAACTGCTTCTGTTAAACAAGTTAATAACAAAAGCACTTCTATGATTCCACCAGAATAAGCTACTCATAAGACTTCAGTCTTTCCCAGACCTAACTCAAATTTGATCCCATACTGCTCCAACTGTGAAAGCAGAGGAATAACAGTTTTCTTGTGCCACTTTGAAGCATTATTTATGGAGTTTTTCTAGAAAGTTCAAACATTTATTTGCCCAATGTATGGGGATGCACTACTCAGTGGGGACAGCCTAGTGAAAGGAGACAAGGAGATCTGATTGAAGATAAAGGCTTTTTTCCATTAGACACTCAAATACTCAAAATCTACAGTTAGACTTAAATCAGTATTAGGAAATACATGCCTCTGAGATGAAGTAAAGTAAGATTCCGGTTAAAAATAAAAGGTCAATGCAGTATGCTGAAAGCTCTTTCTTTTTTAAATGATTCATTTGAAGGTTTCATCCCAAAAGTTACTTTCATCTATTGAATGCATGTAAGCATTGGAAAAATGTTTTTGTTTTAGAAGTAATCTAGAAATATCTTGCATGGTTTCATTATTCATAGCTTCCTCTACCATGTGCATTAATTTTCTTAATTCTGCCTCCATAAACCTACTTGTATACTTTCTGGCAGCTTAGATTCTGAAGAATCTGAAAAAAATAAAAAAAATAAAAAAGCCCAAGCCAAACCAAAACCCACAAAAAAAGTACAACCCAGAAAATGACGTAAAATAGCTCTAGAAAGACAGCAAAGGACTAGAAAATGGGGAGAAGAAAATTAATTCTTATATGCACTGACATCGTTTCTAAGGCCTGTGTGGATTTTTAAAGAAAAAGTACAAAACTAAAACTTAAAAAAAACAAAACAAAATAGACCCAAACAAAACGCAAACCCACAAACTCTCTTCAGACATTTTTTTTTGGCCACACTGAAGCAGTGTCAGAAGTTATGCTGCTATTGTAACAATGACAGAGGACAGTTTTTCGTTAAAAATGTATAAACAGCAGGTCAAAAATTCTTCAGTTGCATGAGATTGTTACACCTCTCAGTAACAGATTTGCTCTTTTTATTGTAATGTGTCATCAATATAGAAGACAGGGAATGTCTTGCTCCCTGATTTTAGCAAAAGTAAGAAAAGCCTAGGTTTCCAAATGAGACCCAAACCTTTTAATGGTCCATCCAGTTCTCCAATGTACTCCAATCCTCCTATGCCTATCAAAAAGCATTGCAAAGCTTCCGAGAGCTGGAGTTTATGAATGCAAGACAAGACTGAACAGACCTTGATCCATGTTTTGTACAGCAAGCATGTGTTGTCAGTCACATTCAGCAACAAGCTGAAAATGTGCCCTATCTTCATGGTAAGAGCTCTCTCTTGGCCAATTTAGAAATTTTTAAATTTGTAAAGTTGAGACTGTACCAACATGTGAACAAAATCTCATCTAACAGTTGCTTTGTACATGCCTGAGGAAAAAATGCTAAGTTTTATAGGGCATAAATATAATGTATGGTGTTATTTTGTTATCTTACAGGTCTATCTAGGAGGGTACTTGCATGCAATATCAAGCCCCTGATCCACAGATATGCTTGACAGTACAGAGGCCTGACAAGTGTGCATCACAGATTTCCAATATCTGGTACATGCATCATTTATTGCCAATTAAATCATATGCTATGTGATTTTTACTCATCTTTAGTTAGTCTGGCAGCTATGAACAAATCATTAGCTGTCTGCTGTACTGGCTGCTTTTCCAAAGAGCAGAGAAAAGGCACCCCAAAGTTTCTATCTGCTCCTTCAGATGGAGGAGGGGGAACAGAATGCAGCAGGAGCAACATGAACAGCTTTTTGCACGTAGTCTTCTCACCTTTTCTTTGTGCCCTTTCCTGCTATCAAGGCCTCAATTATTAAAGAATAAAAGCAACTGTTAAATTTTCAGAAAGAAACTCAGTCACTCACATACATGCTTGCAGTTAATCAAATATTTAAGTGCTCTAGCGGCCCTAGAGCACTAGGTTTTCAATGTGAATGCGAGTATTGCTGTAGTGAGCTTACCCAATGACTTTCCAGGACACTTAAAAAATGAAAAATTACGATATTCATATTAATACAATTTAGCAATATACAGCCAAAATAGTGAGAAAAACACAGAAATGACTAATTCAAAATATATAGATTCATGTTTTTTTCTGAGTATTGCATACAAAGGTCAGAGACTGGACTGTAAGGATGACTCTTCAGCCTTTAAGCTCCTTACAGAAGTGTTAAAAACCTAGTTACCAACCATGTCTCCATACTTAGTCTGCTGTATACAGCAGACATTTTCCAAATGCATATTTCAGTAACCTAAATTACTCATGAGTTTTTACAAGTTCAAGGTATTTCAGGATTTTTCAGTTAGCATGTACAGTAGAGAAGCTTCTATCCCTAGAACTAATCCTAAAACATGCTACTCAGAATGTCTGAGATACATCTCTACCCCAAAAAAAAAACAAACCACTTTGTACAATACTGTAATGCAATGAGCCAAAAAAAAAAAACAAAAAACAAAAAACCCAACACAACCAAAACCAGAACCAACCCCAACAAAACAACACAACCCTACTAAAGCCATCTAACTAGCAGGTCAAAGAAGTGCTTAAAGCACAAGTGTTTTCAGTTCCTCCTCCCTCTTCCCTAAGTCCCACTCAGTTGAACATCTGAAAATAAGGAATTACAGAAAAAAAAAAGCCTTCTCAACTGTAACTATCTCATAGGGCTAATGTGGGGCTATAAAATTAAGAAACTCACTAAGTTTAGATGCCAAGCAGTATAGTATTATTAATGTTAAGAAATAGGTGATTTTTCAGTTAACTAAGTTGTAACTGATTTCTTAAGGTGTGTATATAAGAACACTGAACTCATGAACTCCTGTCTTCTACTTTTCACAATCAAATTTCAGCATAAAAAACATAGGTTAAATTGCCAGGTTTTAAACATTATTGTATTTTAATCAGTAACTTTAGATAAGGATATGACTTTCAAACAAGATACCATTTTTGAAAGTAATTGCCTATCTACATCTTGTAATTTTATTTTATCAGCCAACTTCCATTACAAAAAATGTCACTGCTTAATAAACAAATACTCATTGTCTCATATTTAGCATATGTTTTCTACCTTGTTATAATTCTTTCATTGAAATAAACATTTTCTATTTTGACAATAATGCACGTGAAGTTTTAACTCCGGTTTTAACCCTCTTGCCCAAAATCTGGAAGACCATGACTCTATGACATTAAAGACAATGATGAAACCTGCTTTCTTTCAAGATGGATCCAAAGATAAATAATATACATACCTAAGTTTTCTCCACCCCAAACATCCATCATCATGTCATACTTCCCTAGTTCTTCAAAATAGGATTTGTCCATCACAAATAATCCACCAGCTATCATAGGTGTCCTAAACAAGAAAAATGAAATGAAAGACTTCACAAAGCCATGAACTGGAAGGTAACTTGCTTGCATCTCAAGGTTAATACCTCCTTGAAAAAAATTGCAATGCTTTAGAATGCAGCTAATTTTGCATCTATCACTTCAAATGTTGTCTGCACACAGTTCTATGGCATATATAGTGCGATGACCACCTTCTGAGATGGTTTCCAAATCTCCATTTGTCTGACAAGTTCCTTATGTAAAGGGTGGCAATTTGTGTCAGCAATAAAACATTAAAAGTGAAGCTGTATTTTTAGACCTCAAAACATATGAACTTTAAATGAAGTGACATCTACTTTTTGCAAATAATTTACTAGTGTTTTGAAGTATTTGTTTAAATACAACTTATTTCTGAGGATCTCATAATGCTACATAAATATGAATTAAATTCAATGTTAATGAAACCTATAGTAAAGATTCCCTTGCTGACTCAGAGAGCATGATTTCTAACTTTGTTTAGTTGCAAACTACAATCTGTTAGAGGGAGAAGTGGTGGTACGAACATACTTTATAGGAGCAACTGGATTTCCTTGTCGTGCTCTTCTTTGCTCTGGTGTCATGTAATCCCACTTGAATACCAGGTTCCAATCAAAACCTTCAAGAAGAAAATATTAGAGTAGGATGTTAAAAAGATCATAGTAATCATTCAACCTGTAGTAACAATGTTGACTGAAAACACTGGAAACTGTAATTTAAATTTATAATTTGAAATTTTCCAAACTTCAGGGTAGGAAACAAACAAGTATGAATCCAGATGAAAGGTAAAGAAATTGACAGGACATTACAGAAGTAGCTTGGAATACAAAATAACTTTGATTTCTCTTGCTGACATCTATTACACAAAGTAAGAAACCCAGCCAACAAGTGACAAAGCAAAAGCCTTATATATGAATCCAATGTCTCATATCCTTACGTCAAACAGAAAAACATATGAAGATCTTCCAGCCATTACAAATGCTCCCAATAGTCTTTACTGGACAGCTGCATTTCAACTCTTGTCAAATGATCACATATTTATGTTTACACGGGCTTTATGCAGTACTCTTGGTACTCCTTTATCAGCAGGAGCTCTCTAGCATGAAGGTCATAACAGGTTATGTAGCTCCCACTTATCTTATTAACATTCATTTAACTTCCTGCTTTCCCACTTCATGCTTCTAAGCACATCATTTTTGAAACCTGAAGCAAGTGCTAGAGCACCAATATCTTCCCTTATATATGTACACATATGTGTGTCCACACAGCAACAACTGGTCTGGTCCTTTATAAGTACAGAAGGACATAAAGAACACTGGAGTAGACAAGACCAATAAGTTACCTACAGCAGCTTTCTACCTGACAGCCATTTCAATTACCTCCTTTAGGCAATGATACACAGCTGGTATAAGACAAACTTCCTATAGGAAACATCTTCATAACAGTTTTTGAGCTGCACTATTCCCATGAGCATAAATATCTATTAATAAACTACAGAAGGTCCATAGCCCTCTCCCAGCAAATCAGCCTTAGACAGACTGCCTGCTGCCAAAAAACACTTGGATCCTATGAAGTCATGCAATTAATGATTTCCAGATTTCTGGTGCACAGATGTCAATAGTTTTCTCCAGCATAAAGATAAAGCAATCACTTTGTAGGGAAAAAGCTAAAGGTAAACAGACAACACTTACAGTCCTACAAACTGTCTGCATCTATAAATGTGCATAATAATGATTGATACTGACGGTTGAAAACTGGACAGTTTTCATTTTAACACACAATATATTTATCAAATACACAATACAGAAATTATCCTGAACAGTCTTTACAGCATGCACACCAACTCTTTCTCTCCATGTTTGACTATTTCATGAAGTGTTGCACTTTAAAAATGAAAGACTAACTACTCCAAAGCTCCAAGCAGCAAAACAGTAAAATGCTTACAATCAACAGTACTGCAGAGCCTCCAGCATGAAAAGTAAAATGAGCTCTAATATTTCCATGCAGTTAAAAAGTCGCATTTCATCATACATACCCAGCTAAATTACTTGCATCTGGGAGAACTTTAAAAAACCCCATACTGTTCTCCAGCAGATAGAGTTACGTATACTCCAGTGAACACAAGGGGTCTCTTTTGGAACGCAGCAATCTGTTACAAACTCTGAACAAGTGTATAAATTGTCTACCCATAAAAAAAAATTGGTTTTCCATCTCCATTTTCACTGACTCTGGGAAAAATCTGCACTCAGTGAGATAATATCAGTAACTCTACAAAAGGAGTATTTTTAAACACAAGTGCATATCCAGTATGACATTCTATCTAGTGTAAACTGCATCAGACATACTCTAACTATTGGAATAACTCTAGTTAACTGAAATCTAATAATTTATAAAGTGTTTCTCAGGGCAGCATAAACACTTCTGCAAATCCCTTCTCAACAGAAAATTTTGTGACATAAAGTGCATGGATTTAGTACTGGCCAGACTTGGGAATTATTTCAGCCCTGTCTGCTTTAGAAAGTGCATAGCATTTGCTGGGTTGCTTGTCTTGGGTGATTAAGTCCTTTCAAAACAGAGCAGGCACTAATGCTGTCCCAGCTGTCTCAAGTCTCCATGCTTCAGCCACACAGATTCTGTATCTAAGGTTGAAAGCACAGTTTGGTTTCCATGTTTAGACTCGGCCCCAGTGAAATTGTCCTGTGATGTCAAATGCTGTAGGGCCTCTAACATGCTAATCTGTCCTCTGCGAACTGGAAAGAAATATATCATTCATGTTTCAACAGACCCATAAATAGCTTTAAACACTGGTATGTGCAAAGTTTCTATTGTTAACTCCACAGTCCAGAAGTAAGGCTCCATGTCCTTAAAAAAAAAAAAAAATCTATTTCTATTGTGTACAAGGGGAGAAAATGAACACTTAAATATATATATATATATAAAAAAAAATGGGAAATGTAGTTCCAAAGATGAAGCATGAAAAGCAGTAACAAGTGAAATGATCTCTCAATCTTCTCCCACTTTACTTGGGAAGAATTAAAGACCATGAACCCCGCAGGAACCAATCGAAGGTTTCAATGAAAGAATTCTTCCTCCTACTGCAGACAACAATAAAAGCCACATAATGGTATAGGGATTTCCATACTCCGGGTATAATGAATAGATTGGCTAAAAGCCGTAAGGTTTTAATAAAGCTGGCACACAGATAATAACACAGAACTATACATTAGCATACTGTGAATATATGCACTGTAGGTGTTATTTCACAATGTTAATTAAAAGAACGTCTCACCTCCAGATAACTGATGAACTTGAAGCATATGCATCTTTATGCAAATATTGCTTTATTTTAGTTTACTGGAACAACGCTTGGTGGCCAGTTAGAGACTAGTAACCAAAAGAACAGATTTAAAATTGTTTTTTCCTCTCAAGAAAGTCCATCCAGAAAAATCTAAAACACTGGGAACAGCACTGCATAATTTTTATATTATGGCTCATCTTATAGTGTATGTCTTTGTGAAAATAGTTTCCAGGGTTGTTGGCACAATTATTTCAAAAAGAATCAAAAAAAAAAACCCCACCCCCAAAAAAGGGAGACGGGAACGACAAGGGAGAAGATGGGGGACAGACATAGAATTGGTATTTTAAATGCTAGATTCTTGCTAACAGTGGGGAAAAAAAAAAAAAGCTTTAAAACCTTGTAATGAGTAAAGATTTTAGTGTTTTGTTGCCTTCCTTTGGAAAAGGAGAAGGGAGGATTTTTTTTTTTTTCATTTCTACTGAGGGTTTCACAAGTCTTTTTCCTATTTACTATCAACATTCTACACTAACAAAGACATAGTTAAACTGTAGAACATCTAGATTTAATTTATAGGGAATTTTTTTAACAGTAAAGGTAGAAACACCACAATTTTTTTTATGGTCACATATTACTCTTCACAATTACAGATCATGTCTAACAAGAACATTTATTTTTTAAACAATTCCAAAGCTTTCTGCTGATTCAGCAGAGGATTTAGTTTGTTTTGGTTTTTGGGGTGTTTTTTAAGCAAATCAGTATCTTAAAAAAAGCTCATAAGCACTACATTGTTGATGGGTTTTTAAGCTAGTGAGCAATAAAAGTCTGTGTTACCTAAAATGGGAATCATAAGCTTTGGCCATAGGCTGCTTCTGACACATTTACACAATTCTACAAACACTGGAGCAAACCTTACACATCAGTACACAGCAGCATAAACTTATAAGAATTAATATAATAAACTGTTTTAAAGCAGAAGACTTAAGTAAGGCGAATTAAAATCCAAGCCTAGAAACAAGTGACCTACAGAAACTGAAAACTAGATACATGAAAGGGAAAAACAGTATGTTAATTGCCAATTCCACAACTGCAGTGATTATGAGCTTTGATTCTTGATGATTGCTGTTTGTTTGTTTTAAATCTGTATTCCAGTACAGGTACATACCGCCTTTTAAATCAGCTGACGCCCCCACATACTGGAAGTTGTCCATATTAATTACATCAATAATAGGAGACACAACTCTGGTCTTGTCCTAAAATAAATATTAGAAAGTAATATTGAAATAATGAAATCAATATATAAAGATTCAAGCAGGATGAGATGTTGAACAGTTCAGCAGGATTTCATTAGCATGTCTCCCCCAGCTCTCCCCCTACTTCAGCTTATGGTTCTGAATAGCCAGTGCTGTGAATAGCATTGCTCAGCACTCCTTCAGAAAGCAGAGCCACATTATATAGCTAGGAATCCTCTTTCTATTCTAGGCTACTTATATTCAAGTAATCACCCTCTTTTGACGTGCTCTCGAAGAAGGCAGAAAACTTGTAGTTCTAAAGGCAGTCGAGCAAACAGCACTTCCATTCTTACTTTTAAAGCCATCTCAAAGAAAAGAAGCATCCGGGCAATTCATATTTTCCACAGCAAACCTCTAGCCACCCAGTGTACTGTGGTCTTATTATTTCAACCTTTAAAGAACACCGAAGCCTTTCTGCAATCAGAAAAGTCTTAGGTTAATGCTAACCCACTTCACACTAGAAAAAAAAAAAAAAAAAAAAATCACACTTAATCTAAGATGAAAAGAGAACCTAAAACCACCCTCAAACTAATGAATGCTATTAATCTCCAGCAGCCAAGATTCCAGTGGTATAGATACCACATTCCTCTGTCAAACTATGGTCTTGTATACTACTCCAAGCAATATTAATTACCTTAGCTAATGTTTTTGTCAAAATAGTTTAAGAAAAATAAAAATAAACATCTTTCCAACAACTGCACATGCATCATCTAGTAGGATCACAAGATATCAGTACTCTAAAAAAAGACTCATCTAATATTAGAAATGCAGTATCATGGTTAAGCTAATTTGTCTCTGTGACTTACTGGGGAAAAAAAAAGTTACATTACACACTGAAGCATAACTTCTCTGGTAGTTTCATGGAACATTTTGCTTGAGTTCAAAATAAAAGTTGGAGCTCCATAATTTAACATCAGACAGCACAGATAACTTCAGAACAGTGTATCACCCAATCTGAAAATATTTTAAAAGTTTTGAACAAATAGGAAATATTTTGGTATCTGTTACAGAGAATTGGCTCTCATGGTTAAAAAAAAAAATCAATCAAACAAACAAACAACTTAGCAACATAAACATCCCCATTCTCAGAATTTATTTCACAAGTATGTCTTCAAACAACAATACATTTATTCCTACCAGGGGTTCAGCAATGCATCCTCCTTGATGATCAGTATTATGGAACGAGGGTAGTATGAGAATAGCTTGAGCATGTAACAAGAGACTTAAAAGCAACTCTTTTAGTCAAATGCTTTTCTTGGGCCAACAAGGACATTAGACTCCTGTTTTCATTTATTGAATCTTAACTGTTCGATCAGTGCTGACTTTAATAAGCCCTAATTACATAGATGGCATTTACTAGGTCATTCTGCCTGACTGCGCAAAAGGTCACTAACTTGTGTATCAGCCAAAAGAAGAATCCAAGTGAACCCAAGAGACTCTAAGCTGAAGACTAAGCTAAAAGCTGAAGACTTGTTATTGACCTCTACATTCATTTTAAGTATCACTGCAGCTATACCACCCAGGACAAATATCTGCTCTTATGAGGTCATGTGAAATAAAATCTAATCAGGCTTACTACTAAGTATTAATTAGCTTGGTCCAAAGCAGACTAGAAATACAGACAAAAAAAAAAAAAAAAAAAAAAGTCAACCTGTTGTATTCCCTCATTGATCACATCTTTAGCTCCTTTTAGCTCCTTTTTCTGTTAGCTGTAGCCCCAAGTCCATGTTTGTAATGGCAAGCACAGAGTTTTGCTCACTATGGTGCACTTGGGAGGCAATTATGGCTTACTGCACCCTCGCTGCAAAACACTAACTCTGTCTACCTTCATACACAACTAAAGCATTTCAGGTGCACCTCGATCTTATTTTAGGCATTCTATATAGAGTGATAGAATCAGAACACTCGTTTATTTAAAGATTGATGAGACAGATGATGTCCACCCTATCCATTTTCACAACATCCATCCACATGAAATACAAACATGAAACCACCCTTTCTTTTTTTCCTCCTTCTTTCCTTAACTGAAACCAAAACAGCTTATACAGCTGTGCTCACCTTTCAAAATGTTTTCTGACAAAAACTTATGCTTTCTCAAATGGTTCTACTCGGCACAGTTGAATCTAGTGGTAAAAGCTGCCCTAGTTATCAGGTGTCACATTAGGTAGAGCTTCAGTTAGGCTTCAACTTACCTCCACCATGCTAAGCAGGCAGCACCTTGTCTCTAGGCTTTTGCTGCTAGTCTGATTAATTGTGTGAGTATCAGTAGGACACCGCACTAACACCACTTGCTACACCTAACGTGTGCAACAACTCAGTTGTTCCTCCAACAGAAGATGATCCAGGTTGTGAGGATTCGGTTCCATGTACAGCCCTGACTGTGTCAGCTTGGAAACGTGCTGTTCCTTCCGTGATTTGAAAATATAGATTTGCTTAACAGTAAAGCAGACAAGAGACTTTCACATTCTTAAGGTGATGCTTCACAGGGCACTATGAAGTTACTAACGCAGAGACTGCTAAAAAGAACTTGTGGGTCTCCAAAGTACAAGTTGTTCCTTCACTTAAAACACTAAAAAGCAGCTGCTTCATTTAAATTATCCTAAAGCAAGATACTTATTTATCCATAATGGGATTAAAGTAGAAGTCTTTCTGAAGGGTTGACACCGTAACTTATAATGAAACCCGCAATTGGAAAACCATGTGCTCATTGGTGAGGATAATAGAAAGAAATAGCCTGTGAATACTGCAAGCCTCTAGTGCCTGGAAAATTGTAGCAGACTATTTCATTTTAATATTTCTTAAGGAAGTTATGTATGCTCTAGAGAGTTAGACCATTATATATTATTCTTATAAACCATCAGCAATTATCCTCCAGATTCAGCATACATTGCTTCTCCTCAGTCTAAAAATCTCAAGACACTTCAAAGATTAAGCTTAACAACACTCTCAAGAGAAAATATAAATATTTAACTGGCACAATGCTAAAAGGAAAGTTGACTCATTCGAGGTCACAAAAACCTGAGACAGATATGAAAAAAGAATCCACATCTCATTTCTTAATCTTAGTTCTTTCTCCCTTTTAACATCATCTTTGTTTAATAATACTTTCCTAAAAGTGATAAAGGATTTCCAGCTATGCTATGAAAACAGATTAGTTCAGTTCTGCACCAGAATCTTTCAATTTTTATTTTTCTGTTGTAACCAATGTATTGTAAGAATAGAACATCAAAGTGATTAGAAATTGGAAATAGAAAAAGCCAAGTAGACAAGTACTCATGAAATAGCTAGTAGTTACCAAAGTTTTCAAGGTTGTGTACACTTATTACTATGATTTTTGGGGGAATCAAGGCGTCTATTGTCTCCTTGATTAATCTCCCTGAATGCATGGCACACACACAAAAAATCTGGAGGACGTAAAAGGTAGCCTTAGGGAAACGGCTTAGGGAAGTGGCAGAAAACCTCCAGGAGAGAACAAAGAGGGAGAAGATATACCAGCTCCAGGTTATGCAGGTACCTGTACACTTTCTGAACTCTAAAATATTTCTTATGTATGTTGCTTCTGCTTTAAGCCTTTGCTCAAATTGCTGACAAAAAATCCCTAGCGGACCCCTCTAGCAATGCTACACAAGCCTGGTCAATAGACAAAGATACTCAAACAAGGAAGTCATCTCAAAAGAAAAAAAACTGTGGGATGGATCTCTTCAGTTGAAGAGAGCTTGCTGTCTCCTACGCAAGATGTTAGACACAGCTTTAGGTGGTTACAGCACATCACAGTATTGTAGAACTGATTCAATTCAGATTGTCTCTCATTTTTGCATTGTAGCATACACAACTAATCCCCCCATACTCCAGTAGAATTATATGCCAATTGGGCAATACTGGAACAAAGGGGAAAAAAAGAAAACCTCAACACTTTCCACCGCATATAGAAGAGATGCAGCAGCGCATCAGAAAATACCATATTAATGCATAGTAGCCCTGACCTGATAAAGTTCCCTTTGAGGCCAGAGTAGATATGAGTTAACGCATATTCATTCTTCTTATCACCAAGACTATCAAGAAAATGCTGCCAATTAACATCAATTAACATACCATCTGCCCTGTGAGCAAAATCAATCCATTTAAAATAACAAAAAATTATCATAAACTATATGTAATCACTATACACGCCTTAATTACTTAAACATGCAGAAAGCTTAGAAGCTACTTTCTCAAACCCCATACCTGTTGGTTGGGAATCTTCTTAGACGAAAGTAAACTGGAACTCCACATCAATTATTTAACAGTACATCAAGCTTTTAAGAACAGAAAACTGTATTCATACAGCTGAAAACTATTCAATGGCACATGGGATTAGCGTGTATCACTGTGACAATTACAAGGAGCAAGTTTTGATGGATCTAATAATTCACGTGCTGCTAAAAAGTGGCTGTTACACAAAATAAATTATGCACCAGTTTCTACCATCAAGTATGCTACATGTAATGCTGGATCATCACAAAATTGTCAGCAATTTAGTAAGGTCACGCTGTTTCATATCCCAGTTTCAGAAAACTAAATGAGCATGTCCTGAAAAAAAGAAAAAATTCCCAGACAAGAAAAAGGGCAAATGGTAAAACAGCTGTCTGTCTTTCTTTGTTGACCAAAACTACCATTTCTTTTCTGATTTCTCAAACAGGTAGATGCTTCAAACCATTATATAAAAGGCTTGAAAACAGTTCCCACATCCTAGAATCTATTAGTGCTTTAGCTGCAAACATTCTCCAAGTTCCTCTTGAGATACATTAACACCTTCAAAGTTTATTTTCCTAGTTAATAATTACAGAGAAATTCCCTCAACCCTTCTGAGGCTATAACACTTACAAAGCTAAGGGGCTTTGTAGGCTCTGGGTACTTTAATAGTGTCCAGGTTTGAGCTGATTAAAGTTATTTCTACTCCAAAATAGGATTTTAACTGCTGATATGCCTTAGGGAACTTACAATATTTTCAGAATACACAGTAAACCATCATAGAACCAAATATAATAAGGAAAATCAGTCATCACTTGATAGCTTCTCCACTGGCATGTTGAGTAGATGGGTTTTGCTTCCCACCCACTTTTTTTTTTTTTTTTTTTTTTTTTTTTTTTTTTTTTTTTTTTTTTTTTTTTTGTGGGGGTGGTGGGGGGGGGTGTTTTTCCCCCCCCCCCCCCCCCCCCCCCCCCCCCCCCAGGGGGACGGTGAGGTGGTGGGTAGTTAATGCAAAGGATAAGCAAAGAATTGGGCATTAGGAAAAACATTTTTGACCAGAAGCATTTTTGAAAAAAAGCCTTTACAGGAAGGGGAGTTTACCAGAAAGGGAATGCAATTAAGAAAGAAGAAACCCCCCGTTGTCTTGAGTGTCCCCCAGTGCATTTTGGGATCACACTTGATCAACTTTCCACTTCAGCTGAATGAACAAGTAAAACCAAGCCCTGAAGAGGAGAGTATACTTTCATTCTCAATCCTCTGAATTGCTTTTCTGTGACATAGACTAAGCATCATTTTCATACAGACCAAGAGCCCACAGACCCTGCTAATTTCCATGTGAATTTTGGTTTCAAAGCTCAAGCACTCCTATTATCATACTGAACACTAATGAGGCATAAATACTCAGGTAAACTGAATTACATTGAGATGATATTGGTTGAGGAGAACTATGCTTTGCTCTAAAGATTTTCAGCACTTACTGAGAAGGTCCCTAAAGAACCAAAGCAGCATATATTTGAATTGCTTGTAAAGATAATAAATATTCACATTTTGTGTTCACAGATTAAATGAACAAAAAAGTGGGGTTTAATCATGGAACGCTCCAATCATCTCCATCATCTTACTTCAGAGAAAATGCTTCCTTAAAAAAAAAATGCATAAAATTAATGTAGTATAAACCAGATGGCTTTTAAATTTAAAAGCTACTCTTTCAGGAAATTACTTTAGAAGAACTCTTTACTAACCTCGGCTACTCTTTCCAAAAGCGGTTCCAGCCAGTGTTCGTTGCACTCACAGTGACTATCCAGGAAAGTCAGCACTTTTGCTTGTGCTGCATCTGCCCCTCTGACACGGGAGCGCATCAAGCCTGAGAAGTAAAGATTAAAAAGTTTTAAGTACTCACTGAGGAATATAATCAACAGTAGGGAGAAACTATTGCATTCAAAATTAGTCATGAATTAAATTACTCCGAGACAGGACAAAACACACAAGTTCCTTTATCAAAAGGAGATGCTAGTTAACAATTCAGTGACATGTCTTCATACCAAGAGATGTCGTATCATCCAGATGGTATGACTTCATACCAAACAGCCTGCAAGCTTCTGAAGTACTGCACCCTAGTCTACAGGTTTCAGTCTGATTGAAGTAGGAGAATTAAAGTAACTTTTCAACAGAAATGATACACAGGTACAGCTAGGTCTGCATTACAGTAAATGGTAATTATACTGACAAATGTTACTCAAGATCAGTCCTGAAAACAAAAACCTTTCCTACAGGTCTGTGATAGAACTGAGGAAAGCACCATCATTAACTTGTCCTCTCTACCTTTTTGCTGTACAGCCCCTTCCCCAAGTTCTCACCACAGTCTGGCCATTCTATCAGCCTCTTACAGAAATAACCATGTTTCATTAATTCATGTCCGAGAGCCTTCCCCCCCACCTCTTTCAACTGTCTTTGCCCTATGCTTTTTACAACTCTATGTTGTGGTTTGGTGGGATGTGGGGTTTTGTTTGTTTTATAAATCTTGAAAAGATTTCTTTAGAAAGAAACCTCTGATAAAGCCAAAAGGTGATTCTTTCCTCTCTTCCTTAATTATACAGATACCACCACCGATTCTGCCTGTTCCTTTCCTTCTTTCCTTCTCTGTTAATACTTTTTCACTGGATATTCTCACCATTCCTTAAGGCCCCTTGCTATATTTACACATGTAACCCAGAACATCCCACCATTTACTCCAACACAGAAAATAGCAAGCTTTCCCTCATACCTTTGCAAACGTGCTCCCAACATTTATCTACTGCTATTCAAAATTAATCAATTTCACTGACACTCAAGAACAAAGCCAAGTAATTAGGACTTGGGGGGGTTGGTTTGTTTGCTTGTTTTTTTGTGGGGCTTTGTTGGTTTGCTATTTTTGGGGTAGTTTTGTTTTGTGTGGGTTTTTTTGTTTGTTTGTGGGTTTGTTTCTTTGTTTTGGTGTGGGGTTTTTTTTTGTTGTTTTATTATTATTATTTTAAATTGTTTTGTTTTCTTTC
>JAAGNO010011987.1:121041-131436 GCA_033439905.1 Ceryle rudis
TTGTTTTCTTTCTACATTGTTCCCAAACAAGGCTTTTCTGGTTTTAGTTGTTCCTCCCCACCCCATGGAAACATTGTAAGAGTCAACCCCATTTCTTTCTATTACCTTTACAAAAAAAAAAAAAAAGGCATGCAAAATATGACTCTGCCAAACAAAATACAAGAAGCTTAAAAGGAAAAGCTTGTTTATTCTGTTCAACATTCAGCAATAAACAGCCTCATCACAATCCTTATACCATCTCTTAAATGTGAGCACTTCACTGTTGTGCATACATGCTGTGCTGATGCTCTGCAACACTACCTTCTGCACCTTATCTGTTGCATATTGCCAGCTAATTATACCTCACTGGTTTTATTATGTCTCCCTAACTCCAACCTTTGAACCTATTCTGTTTAGTTTTTCCACATCAAACCATTCCTCAAACATTCTGGCTGTGTTTACTGTACTTTTGCACTTCCTCCTTTCCAGACCTTACTTCTAATTTACATTCTTATAGAACCCACTGTCTTGCTCTACTTCCATGGAAAACACACAACAGTGTTTCTACGTTCCACTTTTTTTCCTTCTAAATCCGAAATGACCACTTGGGTCATTGAGTTTCCTACAATCACACTCAGTCTTACAACAGAGCATTAAGAATAATCCCCAATGCCCTCCAAAACACATAACACACTCTGGTCCTACAGATGAGGCCAGAAGCTACTATCACGTATTTCTGTAAGGCAGTCAATGTCATCCCCTCCACAGACACCATCCCTTTTTAAAAATTTTTATTTCAGAACACACAACTTTCCTTTGTTATTCATACAGAAGTGTTACTTCCAATCCTTTACATATTGGTTGATTTTACTGATTCTCTTACATTTTAATTTGTTTGTGCCTGAGATATCAACATTAGCCCACACTTGAATATAAAAAGTGAGCATCAAACTCAAGCATAACAACCCAGCAAACAAAAGAAATCTTCAAATGTTTTAATTTTAAAAATTATAACCTGGTTGCACATATGCATGCCTAGGAAAAACTTTATAAAGAGTACAGTAGATCCCACAGGTAATAATCAAATCCTAATCTCAGAAAAATACCAATCAAAGAAGTACCACGCCTTCAATTTGCGAATAGTTCTTTTCTAACATAGGATTTGACAAACCTTTTACTATTTCATTTCAGATATACTGATGCATATTTTTAAGTATGAAAGAAAATTCAGGTAATCTGCAATATAAAGTTAATATTTGTAATTACTGAAAAATAAAAATAGAAAAAGTGTTACTTCATTCAATTTTCCTTACTGTTATTTCCATCCTTAAGTGCTGCACTGATCAGAGGAATGATACAAACTTACTCAGAACCCTGCAACCACGGCAAGTCATAAGAGGCCTGCTTTCTTAACACGCCTTTGTTCACAAGTACATCCTAAACAGAATATTTAAACAGTAAGAGCCCATCAGTTTGCAACTAATTATAGGACAACACCGGTTTTGTGCATGTCACTTCCAGTTTCTGACAATCTAATGATTCTAGCTGCACCGCAGGCCAGGCTGGCAGCCTAGAAGATACAGCATTTATAAAACTAAACAAGCACATATCTGCTAACTCTGTCAGCTATTTCAACCATCATCTCACAGTTATTATTTCAAACAGCTGTAGAATAACATTTGCCTGTATCTAATACTTTAAGCTCCATAGTCAGAAAGCTGCTGACTGAAGGGCTCAGTGATATGAAACCATAATTTACAAAGCAAAAAAAAGAGGAAAATAAAAATGTACGACCAGTTTGTTACATGGCATACTGTCTTCAGCAAAACTGGCATATGGGGTTCTGGCCCTCCTGGCTGCTTAGACCCTCCCAAGTCTTCCAAAGAAATTGCTGGGTTGTTCATCAACTGGATCCTTAAAATGATCTCTAGTAAGGGAACCAGCAAAAAAAGGGCTATTTTTAAGCTGGATCTTTTCAAAGATACCATTTACAGCGAGACCTTATGTACAGTGGGAGCAGCTTAACTGAGAATTCAGTACAATAAGAGAACAAGAAGTTGAGGGTGAAAGGCAATTTCTCAAGTTGGTAAAAACCAACACAGGCAACTGTGCACACAATAATAGGGAATCAATCAGAATTAGTGGTTTTACTTGCAGAAATGCATTTGCTTTTATTCCTTCCACTAGTAAGTTGATTTATAAAGTGAAAATCCTTCCTCCAATATGGAATGTACAGCAGAATATTCCTTTAAAAGACTTGAAGATTAACAGATACAGCAGCAAAGTGGAATTTGTATCTTCCTTTCTCCAGATCAAGCTTACCTTCTCGGCGATCATTTCGAAGAACCCGCACTTTTTCAATTTTCCCCAAGAGAGCACCATCCTCAGCTTAAAAAAAAAAAAAAAAAAAAAACAAAACCAAACAAAGTGATGAGAGATAGTTTGATATCCGACACTGTATACCATAAAAGTGGTTGTCTTTAAAGAAAAGCAAAAGCTTTGTAGTGAGAAAACGTTCATAGTCATAAATAGTTACATATAAGATATATGTTTAAAAACCCCACCTACTTGTCTCACCAGAAATGAAGTTACCAGGGTAAGATATTACTACCTTCATTATGTTACTTAATGTTAATTCAATTTTACACTCTTGAAATATTTTAACTATATTCAATTGGCTTACTTCAGATTGTTTCCACATTGCATAAGAAAAAAGCCTTTTAGAGGATTAAACAAACTGTTTTCATTGCATATAAGAAAGTTTACTTTTTAACCAACCTTGAGAGTTAAACCCACCCTAAACTAGCTACAAACTAACAACGCAAATGTAGACATGAACTTCCTTTAAGAAAAGTTACTCGCAGGTCCCTTTAAGTTGTTCCAAGTTTGTATTGTAGTACTAGTACTTATAAAACCTTGACATATTTTCGATTCAGTAAGAATTTTTCCAAAAGACTCATGAAGACTAGCATTCATTTAAAACAGTGCTTTAAAAATATTTGGTGCAAGAACCATGGGGCTTTATTTTTACATCAGATAACGTACTATAGGTAAAGGCTGTTTTCAGTTATATACTCTGTTCCTTCAGCTAGCAGGAAGTAATAAAAATATACCTGAAGTATTTACCAGAACTCTTCACACTTCTACAGCGACAGATACAAAAAAAATTTAGAACTAGTTTTGGATTGGTTTCTGCAAACTCCTATTCATGCAACCTATTATTAACTAAGTTACCAACTAGCATCTTCAGACAGTCTTACAGAATAAATAAAAAAAAGTTAAGGCCCTGTAAAAGTACTTACAATCATTGCTGTAGTCATCCACCAATATGATTTCCTTAATAAGATGTGATGGGCTTTTTTTAAGGACACTAAAACAGATCCAAAAAGAAAAAAAAAAAAAGAAAAAAAAGGAAAAAAAAGAGGACTATTTAATACTAAGCAGTCTTAATATTTCCATAATAATGCCATAACAGTAGTTACTCTGTTAAGCCACAGTAGAACCTAGCCAAGGATCCCATCTTCAACAACAGCTACTGGTTTAGTCTTACAGAAAGCATTTGTTAAGAGAGGCACACATAGAATCATTCCCCGCAAAATTCCAGCCTCCAGAAATGAGTGGGTTAGCCAGCTTGTAACACAAAAGTTTTGCAGATAGCTTTAGGTCAAATATCCCCTGAGAATCCATCTTGACTGATTTTTTCTTGAAAATAGTTGAACAGCCAACCTCCAAACATCTTCTAGTAATTGGTTCCACACTTTCATACGTTTGTAGTTAAGGGAAGTGATTTTTTTTGTTGTTGTTTGTTTGATGTTGCTATTTCAGAAGGTAGTAACTGGAGGCATCAATGAAATTAAGATTTAGCTTTCCCTCTGCAAAAGGTTCAGAAAAGAATAATGGATCGTTACTTCCCTTCCTTATCATAAATTATTACCTGACACAAGTGTATGGCCTTTTGGGGAAGAAAATAAAGTAATAATAAAATAATAATTAAAACCCAATAAGTTTCATCTAGGTATACCTGACAACAGTTCGAAGCAAAGCAGATCTTGCCTCATTATGAAAGGTGATTACCACACTTGTGGCTGGCAAATCTATCCGCCATTGTTTCCGTTGACACCTGAAGATAAAAAACACTGTAATTTAAACATAATATTTACATCCCTGGCTTAGCAGACAGCCTTCATTGGGAAACAATTATCTGTTCAACTCCTGTACACATTACATCTAGCTAGGAAGAATGAAATCTCTTGTTTGCAGATGAGATTATAACCAGCTCCTCCTCTGCCACTTTTAGTAGGTATCTTAAGACACAATAGACTAAGAAGTCAGTGTCAGATGCAGGAAGGTTCAGAAAAGTCACCAGACTAATAGCACTGCAGTATGTCATAAATACCCTTCATGCAACAGAGTATGAAAACAGCACTTATTTTACCTCAGAAGAGTTCAATAAATCTAAGCACATGAGCATATTTTCAATGAAAATACATGTGTTCACAGGCTACCATACTTTACGCTTCTTTAGAACGGCACATGTTCACTTCTTGCTTTATTTTTGAAACTACTGTAGCATCCTGGTCTTGCTCAGAGATACAACTTCTCAATAGAACAGAAATGTGGTTTTAAGGATTGTAACATTAGGAGTTTGAAAAACAAAGCTAACTGTGACAACAGTGAGCCAACTAAATACAGAACCACATCTTTCCAAACCACAAAGATAATGAATTATTCTATCTATATCAACTCATTTTTCATTACCTCTAGCAGCCTGAAATTAACATAACAAGCAAGAAGCAGCAAATCCCAAAATACTTCCTGAAGGACTACATACAGTTAAGCTTTTTAAATCCACTGACAATAAACTTAAAAGACACTACTCTCATTGTATCAGACTAAGAGCACTAGAAAACACTGCATGTTCAGTTTACACTGAAAGCATTACAGTCTGACAGGTCACGATACTGATTGCCTTTCATGCTACGGTAACATAACACAAATGATGTATTTCTTCACTTCTTTAGGAAGAAGTTCTTTATCATGAAGATGGTGAGACACTGTAACAGGTTGCTCAGGGAAGTTGTGGACACCTCATCCCTGGAAGTGTTTAGAACCAGACAGGATGAGGCTCTAAGCAACCTGGTCTAGTGAGAGGTGTTCCTGCCCATAGCAGAGGAGTTGGAACTACATGATCTTTAAGTTCCCTTCCAACCCATACCATTCTGTGACTTTATGATATCCTTGATTTAAAATTAGAGGTAGAGTTTTAACAGGCCTAGTTTTCTAACTTTTCTATGTTTTTATATTTCCTCATAGGGGATAAATCCAGCTAGCATACACCTGTAGCATATTCAGCAAATAATTCTGCACTCTGTGCAGTATTAATCAACCTAACTTTTAAGGGAAGAAAGGTAAGTTACATTACTACCTAACTTCTAAAACTAGCATATATAAAAGGCTTCTCTACACCTCATTAAGCATTTGTGACAAGTACCATATGCCATACAGCCCTCAACTTCTTAGCGTCAGAGTGAGCAGCAATACACTTCTTGCCCTTGTCCACCCTACCAAATCCCAAGATCTGCAGTGTTTTTGATACAACATACTCATAATGTCACATCTATCAGTGCTTGCCATGAAACAAAACATTAGTGTGCCTTGGCGACCTCACTTGCTCTGAGGAAAAACCGTTGCCAGTCCTAAAATAGCTGTGTCAGACTAGCAAAGCCTTATTTAGCTTGTTTCTCAAAACTGTGGGCATCCAATACGGCTTCATCACTAGTGTCCAGTGTTGAAGCAATAAATCACAAACTTATACGCGTTCCTGGAAAATAAATAATTAAGATCATCTCTATTGTGAGCTTCTAGCAATTCATCTAGACAGCTACAAGACATCTAGCTATTATACACCAAAGCCTACAGTGCCAAAAGAGATGATATATTTTCTGCTAACTTTCAAACTGCACACAGAGGACAAGCCTAGTGTGCCTGCAGTTATCACATAAAGCACTTGCATTAGAGTAATTTAAAAAGTCACATAAAACTTATACTGATCTCTTTGCAGAAGAAAGCACTTCAGACAGAGCACATATTAAGATGGAATTACTCAAGGCAATGAAGCCTCTCAATTTTAAGAAAACTCAAGAGGAGAGCACTACTGCACTTTTCTGAGGGAGAAATTAAGATTTTTAGACTTTCAAATAAAACTGGAGGAATGTTTCACTGCGTATTTCTGCTCTTAGCTCTTCAAAAATCCCTGCTTTAAGTGACTCGGTAGCAGTCATCCTATTCTGCTGTGTCAATAGTGCCACAGTTAAAACTCAAACCAAGGAAACAACATCATTACTTTTGGCACAGAGATTAGACTTTTGCTCCTCAAATGAAAGCACTTATTTTTACAGGCAGAATGAGAAAATAAATTTGGATAAAACAGAACTTGAAAACTTCCATATAGACTTTCACTAAAATCATTAAAATCAATTGAAACAGGAAAAAGTACATTCTTTCCATCAGAAATTTGAGTCACTGGACTAGCTCCTATAATTAACAAATTTTCTGAAACCTCTGTGGTCTGTTGAAGCCATTTTTAACAGAAATATCTACTTGAACCAGGGCAAGGAGAACATCCACCTCAATAGATACCTGGATACCAAAGAGACAGAAAGATTGTTTCTTTTCTACTTAGAAATAAAACTTGGGTGTCAGGTTAGAAGCTTCTAATAGCTATCAAATGAGAAAGAAATACAGTTTAGGCCAGCTAAATTACTTACCAGTAATTCTCATGAATGATGCCAACACAACAAGTAAGAGACATGGTTGGAAACCACTAGTCCAAATCAAGTGTGGGGGTTTACAAAAACCATGGAGTATTTCACCCTTCACCCCGCATGGGAGACTATTTTACACTGATGGAAGAACAGCTCTGGAATTTTGCTATTTCAACTGTGATACTCACATTCTGAATCTCCAAAATCTACTGTGACGAGGATAGCTCTGTTACATGTCATAAATTGACTGCAACAGAAGGAAACCCAGAGGTTTCTCAGAGCTGTTGGAAGTGGCAGTTGTGAGCATCAGCTGGAGTGAGAATCTGCATTTCTGCTCCCACCTCCTCTTTCTACTTCCTTTCTTATGTTGTAGCTGCCCGTTTCTCACTTCTCCCTTTTGCTTAATACAAGCTAGGATCTAAAATAGGCAAACCAATGAGTTTTCCAGTACTGTTGGCAGACTTTCAAAAAAAGCAAGTAGAAAACTTGGGCCTTAACCCAATGACAGTAAAAGTTTGTCCGAAGTAGAAAAGACTAAATGTCGTATAAAAAGTGATGCATAATTACACACACATTTACAATCCCAATGTAGAATCCTGATAAAGCACTTCTAAATAGCCTAGACCATGTCAGCAATTAAATAGTTTTATTACGTAGTTATTTTGAAGTCAAACAGTCCCTTAGACACATCATACAATTAATGAAAAGTTGCTTAAGCAGAAAAAAGATTTTCCTCATCCAGATTTATTTTCATAAAAGAAAAAAAAAATGTAGCAGCTCCATAAAAAAATCTTAATCTTATAGAATCATAGAATGGTAAGTGTTGGAAGGAACCTCTGGAGATCGTGTCCAACCCACCTGCCAGCACAGGAACACCCCGGGCAGGCCACACAGGAACAGATCCAGGCACGTCTTGAAAGTCTCAAAAGAAGGAGACTCTGCAACCTCTCTGGGCAGCCTGTTCCAGGGCTCTGTCACTCTCACAGTGAAGAAGTTTTTCCTCATGCTGAGGTGGAACTTCTTGTGTTTCACCTTGCTGCCATTACCTCTCATCCTATCACTGGACTCTGCACCACTGATCACAACCCTCTGAGCTCTGTTGTTCAGCCAGTTCTCAACCCATCTCACTGTCTGCTCTTCTAACCCACACTTCCTGAGCTTTCCCACAAGGATTTTATGGGAGACAGTGCCAAAAGCCTTGCTGAAGTCAAGGTAGACAACATCCACTGCTCCTCAGGCACACCATCATAGAAGGCTATCAGACTAGTAAAACATGTCTTCCCTTTAGTAAATCCATGCTGGCTACTCCTGATATCCTTCTTTTCTTCTATGTGCTGAGATATGATCTCTAGAATTAAATGCTCTATCACCTTTCCAGGGGTGGAGGTGAGGCTGACTGGTCTGTAATTACCCACGTCTTCCTTCTTGCCCTTCTTGAAGACTGGAGTGACACTGGCTTTCCTCCAGTCCTCAGGCACCTCACCTGTTCTCCACAATCTTTCAAAAATGATGGAGACTGGTAGAGCAACATCAGCCTTTCTGCAGAAACATATCTCTCCAGCAAAGGGCTCTTTCCCAGCTCCATTTAGTCAAAAAACCCAGGCAGGTCAGCGTATATTCACAACATTGACAGTTAAAGCAAACATACCTACTGTAATACAATTTATCTCCTATCATCTCTCTTATTTAAGTTCTTCTCAAGTGACAGCATTTGTCTCTAACACCCCCCTTCAGATGTTATTAAATAAATAGAAAAAATTCAAAATTCAGCATATCCAAATCATAGAAGCTTCTAGAAGTTGGTGGCTGAGATTTGCTCTTCTGGGAAATGAATATCTGGTCTAAAAGTTAGATTGCATTTCTTGTGAAAGAAAGTATATGTAATGAAGAAAATTTAAAAGTAATTTTAGACTCCTTAGTATACCAGGGGTATCGTGCTTTTCGCTGTTTTCATGGCAACAAGTCAGACATGAGATTCTTCCTTCTTAAAGGAACATAAACCCATGCTATTACACAAGGGAATTAAAAATGACACTGTAAACGTCTCAGTGTTTATACAAATGTCCTTCACTGTGCCACTCCTGATTAAAGAACTTTATGGGAATTAAAAAAAAAAACAAAAACAAAAAAACAAAAAACCAACAAACCAAAAAAACCAGCACACACACTACACCTCACAGCTACTTTTCTTTTCTTTCTCCCTCTGGTGTCTCCTTCAGCTTCTACCTACAAAGCTGTGAATGTACTTTCATCCTAATTTGCCTAATTAATTCTGCAGTTAACTATACACAGTTGGTTAATTTTATGCTTTGAGACTATGCCTGCCTAGTTTTTAAAACCAAGTTCAACCTGCTTTTGTTATTTTTCTTTAAGTTATGAAAGTCCTAATGAGCAACTGTTGTTTTAATATTAACTAGTTCTGCTTAAATGAGATTAGTACAGGTCAATCAAACCCTTTTTTAAGTGAAAGTCTTTTCTACCAAGAAGAAAATAATATTTTTTTCTTACTCTGAAGTGTACTATTTCCTGAATCTGCACAAGCAGCCAGACATATCAAAAGTCTTTAAGAATTTGAAGTGTGGTTCTGTCCTGTGTTTGATGGGGTGTGCATAAATGGATGCCTTTAGCTCTGGAATAGACAATCATCACATACTTAGAAGAAGAGAATCACAGAGCTACTGAGATCAGAAGGTGCCCCTGGAAGTCTTTTAGTCCAACTCCCTGCTCAAAGCAGGGCCAGCTTTGAGTACCCCTAAGCCTGAAGACTTCACACCCTTTCTGGGCAACCTGCTTGATCACCCTCACAGTGAGACTTAGAAATATAGAAAAGAAGAAAAGACATCAGATAAACAGGAACAAATGGACTGAAATGCAGAACCAGTCTGAATATAGAATACACACTGATGGAAGCCATAGAAATGGAAAAACTTGAATGAGTGTCATTGTTCTTCAACCCACGGTTTAAGGATCACACCACATTTTACTGTACCTGTCATTTTGAAAGCTGGGATCTCCTGCTTTAGAACATACACATGTTGCTCACATGCCATAAATACAAACAAGTTACTCCAAGTTAAACGTGGCTCAGTTTGGCACTTACTGATCATGCCTAGTGTCGGGAATGCTTCGGTCCATTCGCAGTTTGTCGCTTTCTACCTGATTGAACTTATTGCGGGCATAAGGATCCTGACCAGATCGCACCATGGTAGCGCCAACATAAGCATCTTGATCAAAGTCTTGCCACCGAACTTTTCCTACAGTAGAAAACCAGCAAAATACCCAATTTATTCTTTGCAATTTAAAGAACGGCATTCAGCATTCCAAATGTAACTGATGAGATAGCTTGGGGTTTAATTTTGCAAGTAATTAAACCTCAGCAGTATTGTGAACAGTGTAGCATCAATCACTTTTGCATATTAAATTCCTCTAGAACACCCTGTGAATTAATATAAAATTGAACAATCTTACAGATCTCAGTTTATACAAGTAATCACCAGACCATGCTTCATCTTCTCCGATATATTTGTTGCTGGTTTGTTTGGGTTTTTTTGTGTGGGTTTCCTTTTTGTGTGTGGTGATTTTCTTTCTTTTCCAGCCCCAGACTAATTTTTTATTTGTGCATCCGTGCTTTCTGTTTCATGGCTTTTAATAA
>JAAGNO010011987.1:131536-162494 GCA_033439905.1 Ceryle rudis
CCTGTGTTTCACCTTGCTACCATTACCTCTCGTCCTATCACAGGGCACCACTGAAAAGAGACTGGCCCCTTCCACTTGACACCCACCATTCACATATTTGTAAACATTAATAAGATCCCCTCGCAGCCTTCTCCAGGATAAACAGCCTCAGGTCTCTCAGCCTTTCCTCATAAGAGTACTTTCCAGTCCCATAATCATCTTCATAGCTCTCCCCTGGAATCCCTCTCCTATTTCCCTGTCTCTCTTGAACTGGGGAGCCCAGAACTGAACACAATACTCCAGATGTGGTCTCACTAGTGCAGAGTACAGGGGGAGAACAACCTCCCTCGCTCAACCTGCTGGACGCACTCTTCTTTACACACCCCAGAACACCACTGGCCTTCCTGGCCCCAAGGACACATTGCTGTTCCATGGAGAACTTATTGTCCACCAGGATGCCAAGGTCCCTCTCCATGGAGCTGTTTTCCAGTGGGTCTACCCCTAACCTGTACTAGTGCATGGTGTTGTTCCTCCCTAGGTGTAGGACTCTACACATATCCTTATTCAACTTCATTAGGTTTACCTTTGCCCATCTCTCCAGTCTGTCCAGATCTCATTAGATAGCAGCACAGCCTTCTGGTGTGTCAGCCACTCCTCCCAGTTCCGTATCTTCAGCAAACCTGCTGAGGGTACACTCTAGCCCTTCATCCAGGTCACTGATGAAGGTGTTGAGTAAGACTGGACCCAGAACTGACCCCTGAGGAACACCACTACTTCTAAGTCACCAGCTGGACTCTGCACCACTGATCACAACCCTCTGAGCTCTGTTGTTCAGCCAGTTCTCAACCCATCTCACTGTCTGCTCTTCTAACCCACACTTCCTGAGCTTTCCCACAAGGATTTTATGGGAGACAGTGCCAAAAGCCTTGCTGAAGTCAAGGTAGACAACATCCACTGCTCTCCCTGCATCTACCCATTCAGTCATTTAAAATGATACATTTAAAATGTATCATTTACCATTTCCAATACTTAAAAACCAGCAAGGGCAATACTAGGGTAGAAAGCAGAGAGTAAATTTGAGAGACAAGCCAGTCCCACTTCATAGGGCTAAATTTACCAAAAAGCATTGACAGCCTCAGAATATAAGAACAAGTGAATTTGGCTTCAGGAGACAGGAAGGAGGCAAAACCTGACTCTAGCAGAAGGTCCTGTCAAACATATGCAATACAAATCAGATCTATTAGAGAAAATTCAAGTAACAGCGAGAACAGCTTGAAGTGAGACAGAAGAGGGAAAAAAAAAAAAAAGGAAAAAAATCATAACGTAAATCTGTATGCAACCATGCAGCAGGCAACAAAGAGTAGGAACAGAAAGATATAAAATCCCCTAAATAGCGTGCACTCCCTCCTAATGACTCAATAAAACTTAAAAGCAGTAGGATACTCAATATAAATTATTTTGACTTATAGGCATCAAGAGATTCCAGATCTTCCTTAACTAAGAAAAAGTCCTTTGAAACTCCTATCCTTACAGAGAACTGGTGGTATGACCAGGGCTTGACAAAGACCCAATAAAAAGCAGGGTTTCACATCCATTAAAACTTGATTACTTGGTTTCAAATACTTGGCCTTTGTCACGTGCTTGTCCCCAAATAACCACCGCTCAGACTTGACTAAGGTATAAATGGAACCCCCCTGCTGCTGGGGAAACAATTTGACTTGGTCCTCCTCAGAGCACTGGGTATGCAGTTGTGGATTAATCCTAGGAAGTTTCCTTGGATTAATCCACAACTCACCCCCAGCCACACTTCCAGTGTGAATATTTCTTCTGGAGCTAGATATAGCTATAATGCTTGAGTGAGCCCTTGCCCCTTATGAGTAAGTGATCCCCTTTCTGGGTACCCTTGGGTGGGGGGGTTTCCCTTTTTTGAGTGAGAGCCTGCACATTTTGGGTCATCTTTCTAAAAAGAATATTCACAAAACTTAGGAATTAGTTCTGCAGTATTCTAATCCTACCTGACATCCAAACTTGTAATTTACTTTGGTCCATTGGAGTGCTGGGTAATTTTTGGTTGGAATAAATCTGCATTTTGGGTAGCTACTGCTGTCTGGTTTGTGGGTGCTTCTACAGCACCATGTAGACAATTCAGGGTCAGTCTTCCTAACTACAGGAGTTAACATCACTATTTTCACAAAACAAGAAATGCCTTTTGCAGCATATAAAAAAAAAGTCACCAAATGATAAAGAATAGATACACTTGGATTTATAGAAGGTTAAAACCCCAGCAGTTTAATCTTTATATAATGCCACTTTAAAGATAAAGACAGTAAACAATTCCCTAATTCTGAGAAGTTATGAAAGATACTGTGCTGCATAATGCTGAAACCTGAACTAAGGTCTCCTAACCTCGGTGGAAAAGCAAGAAAGTTTTGAACCAAAGCTCTCTTAAAATTTGATCATTTTAAAACAGTGCAAAGAATCTGCAGAAATACGAAGTTCAAGCCAAGCTTCATTGCCATAAGGATTCAAAAGTTTGCCTACATGAAATGAAAATCATCAAAATAGTGATTCAAGAGTACATAATTCAGTCTGTGTAGCCTTTGATGTTTGATTCGAGATTCTCAGACTATTTTGCAGTAACAATTCTCCTGTCTGTTAAACCAAGCCATAAGAGATTACTAATCAACAGATGAACTGAAAAAAGCCCTGATCTGCTCTACTTAATTTTACTTCTGGCTTCAACCCTTCCAGCTTCTGATATTTACCCTTTTCAACCTGTGACACCACTTCTTTTAATACTCAAATGGTTACGTAGGGCCACTGGGAAAGGAAGGTCTTAGAGGAAACATAGAAGGTTTGGCCTAGAACACATAAACATTCAAAACCAGCAAATAAGAATAGTAGCTGGAAGGTACAAAACTGGCTGACCTATAAAGCCAGTAACAATATTCGCAAAGAGTTCTGTTAAAGGAAAAAAAATACTTGAAAAGATCTGCCAGAAACCAAGTTCAATAAGCCAAGCTCTTCAACTTTTTAGGATTTATTTCACAATTCATACAAAGTTTTGCCAAAAAAACCTACATACATAACTAGAGTCTTGTTTTCCCTTTCCAGAAAGCAGTAAGACAAGGCAGGCCAAAGGCTACAGGAAAAAAGCCATGAACATCAAACAGCTTATACTGTACCAGGAGTCTAAGACTGTAAAACAAAAAGTCTACCTCACACATTAATGGGGATGGAAGTTTCCAGCTGTTTGACAGGAAAGTTTACTTTGGTTACTCTTCTTCAAGACCTCATAGTATTTCAAATGTTTGGCTAAGACAAATTTGGAAGCCAGACATTAGGATTAATAGTAGTAAAACAAGTTGTGAAACTATCTTACACTTTTCAATACAGTGTCAAATATTCAAATCCATTTGAAGCAGTCACATGAAATGAAGATTCCTTAACACTTGATTTTCCTAGCTCATCCTCAAGGCATAAGACCATTTCACACAAATGAAATAAAAACATCATGTTGCTCTATTATTTGCCAGCATATGACAAATACTGAGCAAATATGAGAAAAATAAGGTACACCATCGGCATGCTCAGGAAAATCAGCCACATCAAAAACTAGGCGAAACTTTTAAAGTATGAACTTTATGAACATTAGGCATCAAGAGGAAATGGCTACTTCTGTACCAGAGGCTTTTATGGCACCTCAAACCTACTGCAGGACCACACAAACACGCTAGCAAAAGGACACATTCTCTATGGTTTTAAACCCAAACAAGCAGTGATGCAGGTAAGAATTAAGGAAGCCGAAGCTTTAAAAGCAGAGAAATACATATTTCTAAAATACTTCTAGCACTTCCGAACTAGAAACAATTGTTAGAATCAGAATAACTGCTGCACTTTATGGCTTTCAAGGATAAATGTTTTATGGCTCTTTCATGATAGATGTTACTGCAATACCTGGAGGTAGCGTCTCCACACTTTGTGCTCTGTCCTCTCCATCACTGCCATGCACGTCTTTCCTTTTGGGGTTGATATCATTGGGGTCCTCCTGAAAAAAGTACACACTCCTTAAATAATCTATTTATTTGATTTAATTTTGTGTTTTCAAAGCAAACTGCAATAGTTAACTAAGTTCTGTGGATTTTAAACTTTAAGTTGCTCAAGAGAGCTAACTTTGGATTGTAATGCAAAGGATGATTATTTCCTCCGTTACTTGAAACACAAACTAACACAAACAGAATAAAAATTTAAGACAAGCTTTTGCATTTCATTTATGCAGCAATTCTTATTTTAAAAAAAGAAACATTGATTCTAAATCTGTAAATCCCATCTTCCTTTAAAAAAAAAAAAAACAAAAAAAAACCAAAACAACAACAAAACAACCCTAAACCACCACAAACAAAAAAACCAAAGCACATTCCTGTATGCACATTACCACCAAAATACAAGATGTCAAGCTGGAATTATATCAGTATACATTTGGAAGAAGAAAAGAAGAAGATTTATTACTTTTTTCTTTAAGAGAAAAAAGTATAATTAGCAACTGTATGCCCATTTGCACACTACATTTAGCCAACAGATTTAAATGCCATCACCTTCTATCATTCTTGGATGCTTGCCAAAGGAAATTTTGTTTCCTCTTCTACATCTGCACTGAAGTCCCAATCATAATACTGGTTTTACTTCCACAACCCTGCTTAAGACACCACCTTTACTACATCACAGAAGCAGATACAATACTGACCAATAAGCACACCTAAAAACATTACCAGGCAAAGTCAAGGAGCAAAGAACAGTTTGTATCTCTTCCAGGAACCAGTCAGTCTCTCTAAACAGGATGATCAAACCACATACTGTAAACTTTCTCTGACATCCCAGCTCCTAAGCTGCTGCTGGGAATTCTCTGGGTGGAAAAGTAAGTAGTTGTAGCACGCTGATTTAATTGGGGAACATTTCAGCCACAAATGATACCATCTCAGCATGTCCTGCATGCATGTCTGAATTTTCCAGTGTAAATTCAGCTAAGCATTGACATTAAGCAGGCACTAATACTTGGAAATAAGTTGGGGGAGGGGGGGAAAGGCAGCGTAAAAACCCCAAAATACTGAAATGCAAAACTGCATATTGATGCTTTTTCATTATTGCTAATAATTTGCAGATACAGCCACATAAACACTACCCCAGTTAAAAATTAAATATTACAAACATATGTTTTTCATAGTATCATGCATCAAGAGTAACACAGAGAAGGAATTAGTACAGGTTCTTATATTACATTTCACCAAGCTGGTACATACTTTAGGTGACCAGGCCTTCTGGAGGTCAGTAATTTTGCTTAAAGAAAGATTTAAGACAACAACAACCACCACCACCCCCAAATACAAAAAAAACCCACACACAAAAAAAACCCACACAAACCACACTCCCAAAACCACAAAACATTTCAAGAAAATGACCATGGCTCATGCTGGTGAGGGAAACTATCTGTTGCTGTGCATAGAGTTCCACCAGCACATCAATACAGAAACTTTCAGTGGTTCTAGGAAGTTGCATTTCATTAGTTATTTGGCTTTGTACACCATTTTAAAGATGGAAACACTTAAGTGCAAGTATCAGCTGTAGCTGGAAGAAAAATCTTCCCAGTAAGAACGTCAAGTTTTGCAAAATTCCATGAAGCTCTTCACTATTCTAAATTTCTGTAACAAGTCTAAAAAAATTACCTATGTGAATTGAAAAGACATCTATTAAGCAATCAAAAAAAGTTGCAAGGATTTGTCCTGTAATTAAAAAAGCCAAACCAAAATAAAAAAAGACAGCACTTGAGTGCTTCCTCATTCTCTTCTCCCCTCCCTTCAACTCTTTAGGGGAAAGCTCTGTCTTCCCCTTAACCCTTCTAGCTGAGGAGCATGTGTCATTAAGGATAATTATTTATCAAGTTCTTCCACTTTCTATTTTGCTTCTTTTAATAAACACAAAGTACCAAAAGCAAAGTTAGAGATTTTATAACTAAATGCCATTTTAAATTTCAGGCTTCTAGGAAACATTTTCCAAGATGAGCCAAGATGCCCGCATTAAAGTTCCCCCTGCAGATTGCTGGATGTTCAACGTGCCTCCTGGAACTCTCTATATAACAGTATAGTGATGAAAGAATATGGGATAGTAACCTCAAGTCTTTGTGCCCTAGATTAGGACTTCACAATATTTTTCGTCTCCAAAATAAGTGCATTTTAATTATTTTTAAAATGGACTACTCAGCTAAAATGGATGTTCTGTTATAAATCCTAATTTTCACCCAATAAAGCATTTGGAAAGTATATGTGGGAAATCCATGCCTTTGAGGGGCAAACAATATGTTATATCCCTTACAAAGAACTCGAGTGCACAAAAGGAGAAGAAAGCAGACATTAAAAGCATGGACATAAATACAGCCAGTTTCTTTACATCTCTGACTGTAAATTGCTTCAGCACGTTCATTTGGTGCAACACACAAATAAATCATATGATCAAATGACATTCCTCTGTTGTCATCATCACAGGACAGAGTTGCTTTTTCAGTTTGCTGTAAGTGAACCAAAATCCCAGCTTCTAATGTGATCTTAAGAAGCCATTTGCGTTTGAGGAGTAATCTTCTTGGTAGAAGATAACAATGCTTGCACCACAGAAGTCATTCATATAAAAATCTAAGCTTAAGGAAAGATTGAAAGCAACTGAAATTGTTTAAGAGGAGGCACAGCTCTTTAATCATAAGAACAGAGGTGGGATGTTTAATGAATAAAAAAAATAAATGGCTAATGCCCTTTTCTATATTAAAATACTAGTAATACTACTAGTATTTAATACTTTAATATACTATTTTCCGGAGATACAAAAAAAAGCTGACAATATCAGGCTACAACCTAAATACATAAATGTTGTAAATACCCCTGGAAATTATTTTGAGATTATTAAAAAATGGAAAGATAGTTGGCCAACTAGTAGAGATGCTAACCAAAAATTAGATGCACATGGAATGTCACCAGTAAAAATACATTTGTGGTCATTATTCATGCAGTTCTTTTTTCAGGCAAGGACACATACAATAATATAAAAATAAATGCATGCCAGCTATAATGCACATATGTTACAGGTGTTTGACATATTAGTTTTACACATCATATCACTGCTTCCCATTAATTCCCAATTCAGTACTAGATGATATTCAGAGAAACAAAATCACTACCTTACAACTCCATCTAGGGGGAAGTCTTACAACAGTATTGTAGCAATATTTTATTAGTGTTAAATTGAATAAATTGGGGAGTTAGGGGAGATAAGATTTTTTTAAGGCTGGTAACTGAAGTGAAGCAACTTCTCTGGGGTTACAGTAAACTTTCTATGCCTCATAAAGCCTACATCAATTTACAAACCTTGCTGCTAACACATCTGTTTTCCTGCTCAACTGACCCACTTAATTAAGACTACCCTGTAGATTGAATTTGAGATATGTCAAAAATGCAATATGAAACCCGGGTTCCGAGAACTAGAATCAAAAAAATCGTTTCATGAAATGATTAGTTACACATTTGCAGCTGCTCTGACTGGTGCAGGGAAAGGAAAGATGAGGTAGCACAAATGCAAAGCAAGATTCAAACACATTTTTGCAGCACTTCTGCACATCTACAACAAGGCAAGATGATATTCAACAAGAAATTTAAGACTGGTGCTATTTGAGTTTAGAAAGCTGTAATTATGCACAGACATACATTAGTGGATACTTTCATTACCATTACTTAGATTTTCCACACCACTTACCCTTCTGGTTTTGGTATATTTGTTTGCCTTGAATACTATGTTTTGTGCAATCATTGCAGAGCAATTAGCATTTTATCAATTGTCATTTCACTTGGGACCAAAAAAGAACCATATTAAATTGATGCAAGTCCTTAGGTATTGCTCCTATATAAAAAACACTTAAAACCCCTACTGTTTTTCCTTTTTCTGTCTTAAAAGTACATTTTTCTTTTAATTAAAGTTTCAAGTACCACAGACTTGACATTTAACTGCTAAGCATTAGATACCAGAGACTTCTTCACTGGTTTCCTATCAACAAGAGAACAAGTTACCAACATGTAACATCATTATATATATTAAGATGCCACGTGCCTTACAAGTGGCAAGTCAACACAAACTTCAGCAAAGCTCTTGTGATTGAAATCATCTTAAGTGGGAGCTGAATTTGTCTCCCTAACAGCCATTCCTTTCACAGACAACCCAGATGCTGAACAACATGCAACATTTGGGCACTGGAGATGGCTGGGAGCTATGACTGCACCACATGCTACATGGACAGCTGTTCACCATCTCTTTCACAGAAATGGCAGCAAGCCATGAAAACATCCCACAGGCTAATACACAACACCCCTCAAGAGCTAAGGCCATCCAGTTATCCTAGACACGTGTCAGACCAACTGCTTTGCTCATCACCATGTACCAGGACAACTTTTCAGAGAAGTTCATACAGAATACAAGGCAAGGAATTACACAGAATAAAACCAATTTCTGTATGACTTGGTAGCATATGCTTAGATAGAACACTTGAGAAATGTGACTTCATGGGACAAAAATACATGCTAAGGCTTAATATCGCTTTTCATACCTGCTTTTAATATGTTGGCCAAGGGCCGACTGCTGACAGATTTTCTCCTACTGAAGAAGTTGTAAGAGGATGTTGAATTCTGGCAGCATCTTTAAAGAACATCATTTGATCCAGCTGGCCTAATACAAGGCTTCGCTGCATCATGCAGGACAGTTCAGTCAAATCATTTGATGATTTTGGAAGGGGTGCTCCCACTGCAGGCTACACTCCTCTCAGCACTTCACATACTCCTCTGATCACGTACTTGGAGCCAGATACACAGAAGCACTTTGATGTTAAGTAGAGGAGCACTTGGCATTGCAACAGTTTAATGCCTGCTACAATTCAGATCCCTAAGCCAAGCATGAAGGCTCCTTACAGAGCTCAGTTACTTAATAAAAAAGACTCAAGGTCGAGCAGAGTCAGACAGCTACCTAAACCACAGATGCAGCCAAAGCCCACTCTTCTTTGCTACTGCTGGCACTTAATAGCTCTCTCTTTTCCCCCCCTCAAAACTGAGTTTACAATCTTTTAATTAGTCATCAGATTAGATACTTAGAGAATAACTAAAGCAGGCTCTGAAGTGACAGTTCCTCCTAAGCTAGGAGAATCTTCAGGAGGGGACAAAGCCCAGTGTGTTGGCTTGCTTTCTGACCCAACACTCACTCCCTGCCTTCCAAGAGGTCTCCAGAAGCATGACTCAACTATCTCTTGCTGTGGTAAATGAATCCAGCTTTCCTACATGCCAGAAACTTAATATAATTACATTACGGGGCATCCATGTCTTCCCTTGTCAGCAAAAATGTTTTGTATGAAACAGAGATAAAGCGTGCCCTGAAAATGCCTCAAATGCTGCTTCTTAAAGACAAGACTAGCAGGAAATATGCCATAAATAAATGCCGACTTCTTTTGATTGACGACTTGCTTAGCATTAGTAAAACAGACATTTCCAAGTACCCCAAGAAGCAAAGCATAAACAAACATAAATAACACTGAAAATATATATACTTCACAATATTTGATTACCACTGTTAGACATGGCGTCTAAAATTACTACGGCAAAGATGATTTAATTCTTATTCCTTTACTAAGTTTAAGCAAATTGCTGCCAAAGGTGCATTCCTTTCACATGCCTGAATATTCAAGACAAAAATAGAACCTCCCAGCAGGGGGGAACAAACACACACACAACCACCCCCCACTCATACATACAAAAAGGCAATTTTCAATTCAAAAGAAGAGGAAAAAGTAATCAAAATTATACTTTGATGGCTTCATATATAGGAAATATGTTTAGCTATACTCTAACTGAATACGCAAAACATTTTGAAAATGCCAACGACTGCAAGGTTTATCCTCCAGATGAAATTAAGTGCCTTAGTGCCATACCTTCTCTAAGTTTTTCCTTTACTTAGGGCAAAATACATATTTTGAAGCTTACAGGCACTATTTGAAGTACAAAACCAACTATAAAACCTGACATTTTTATAAACTCAGAATGGATTAGACAAAAATAATGCTTCACCTGAAGTTTCTAGTGTACACGTATATATATTTGTACAGAAAATGGTATCAGCTGGAAGTTCTGCTACAACTTCATTTAAAATTTCTGGCACAATAAAATTATTCAACTGACAAGAGCCAAAGGGCAACAGAAAACCACACGTAGGACAGGCAGAGCTATTCAGGCAGTGAGCTTTTGCATATAGGTAAGCTGTTAAATACAAAGATTTGCATTCCAGTGTATTTTAGGGAACTAATCAAAATCTGAAGATAACCTAAAAGTGACAGCATGAGTCACCCCACATTGGTTTAATATACACTGGGTTACTTGATTAACCCACAAATGCTATGCAGTTTTAGACTGTATATCAGTATTTTACAACAAACAATTTTTTTTTTTTGTAAGCATCTGACATCATACAACGGGATCCTAAAGGTATAAAATAAACCACAACACTCCTGCAGCTCTGAGAATTCACCTATCCAGCTTCAGGTCACCTCTAAAAAACCATCTTCCCTTTGCCTAGAGATTTCATCCATTCTAGAAATAAGTGTCTAAATTAAGAGGTCACTCTTCTCACTTATCAAGAAAGCAGAAAATTAAATGTTACTTGCCCTACAAAATTGGCAAGCTAGTATGCTACCAGAAAGAGGAAACAAAAAACCTCAGAACCCACAAACCCAAGAAACTACAACAAACCCTTAGTTTTCTTCAGCTGTATCGTGGAGAAAAAAAAAAAAAAAAAAAAGTGCTATTGGGAGCTGAAGTGGTCATCAGACTGAAAGAACAGTGAGGGTGGTGCAAGAAGTACACCTCCCAACTCAACTGAAGCACGGGTAGATAAGAACACATCTTTTTGCCAGAGCTTACTTCTAACAAATCAGCTAACCCAAGTCTACCATGAGTGAAGAAGCCCTAGCAACAAAGCAAAAAAATTTCCGCAGAGGCTACCAGAGACAGAAGCAGAACCAGCACCTGCTGTGAAGCACCCAAGGATCAGAAAGCAAAACAGAATCTTGCTCCAGTTCATGGGAGAGATTACCACCTCTACGCAGAAACAGCAGAAGCAAAGGGGAAGTCTCAGTACCAAAAAACACAAATGCAACAGAAAGAGCACAGAGGAGCCATTAAAAGCTTCTGCTGTTTCTTTCTAAGACTATTCAATCCTCATGATTCACGAAGCTGCATAAATAGATCATGTCGTAAAAAAAATAAAAATAAATCTCACTTGGTTTTACTACCTGCCCCAGACAATGGAAATAAAACATCACAAAATATTTTCAGTGATTATTTAAATTCAGGATAACATCTATTATTACTCAGTTTTAGTTCCCAAAAGGAAAGATTGATGGAGACAAAATACAACATTTCTTTCAATTGTTAATTCATGTGGGTTTTTTAAATAGTGTTTAAACCAGCCTTCTATTCCAAAATTATTGTCCGTGCCACACAGTAAGTTCGCACTCAGCAGCAATGGTGTTTATGTTGCTCTTTTAGTTGTGCAAGATTGAGAAAATATCCAAGAATAATCATAAATCACCATCAATTAAAAGGAGCTGAGTGATCTGATCTGTTATAAATATGCCAGGAAAAAAAAAAAAACAACTTCAACAGTAAATAAGAGCAGCCAAGAAGAGATCACAAAACTCTACCATTTGCTACTTGTTAAAAGCATCTTACTGGTATGTCCACCTTAATGGAGTATTTTGTCATCATGTCTCATAAGGGTTAAAAAGTGGTTTGAGGTACAGCCACAGGCAGTAGCATTAATTTTAGCATGCCTAGCATATACCTACTGCTTTTCCCCACACTTCAAAACATTTGCAAAGAATATTTTACATTTTTGTGTTTGATTGGTTTAATTGATCAGTTTCTGGAATGGGATAAGGTAGAAAAAGGGGTGACAGGTCCCAGAAGAGTAAGGCATGGCTTGATGTGCAAATAGTATCTGCTCACTCCACTTCTTTCAAAGACCACAGCTCTTGTTTCAGAATTACTGTGCGCATTCATTTTCTTGCTTGAGCGCTTTCCAAGAGGTGAAATCTGAACATTTAAGTAGCTTAATACAAGTACAGAGACTTCAATTCAGATCCAAGAGATACAGTGGGCACATTAAATCATTCAAAAAAAAAATAACAAGATTAGACTAAACCCCTGTTTGACAATCCCGGTTAATTTTACTTACAGCAGATGAGAGATCGCATGGAATAACTAGTCCAGCAAGGGGAAGAAACCAGAAGGACAATATAATTTTAAACTACTGAAATGCTTTGCAAAGTGAGCATGTAGCTGGTGCCACTCGCCGTGACAAGTCAGCTGCTTTAAAGGCCAGCTGCTGCTGAAAGGGGCTGTTCACACTTCACTAGTGGGCTGTCCACACTTCTCCCTGTATAGGCACTGGTGTGGCAGATCAGGTGAGCTGATTCATTTGGCTGACCTGACATTGAGCTAGGACAGGGTATGGATGCATCATTGCTTCACTGGTTGGGCTTTTTTTTAAACCACAATATCAACCACTAAATTACCTGAGTTAGTTGATGCAAGGGAAGTAGCAGCCAAGGTAGCAGGGAAAAGAGTGCTGAACCCGGTGTTCCCATTACAAATAAAGAATTACAAGTTTCATTACAACATTAAACTGCACATCACTCAAAAACACTACATATTCTCTTGCTTGAAAGGCAGCAATTACTCCAACCAATGCTTAGGCATTATGTAACGCCATCTCGTGTTAATTCTACAATATCAGAAGTGTCTGATTAATTAGCCTGCATTTCAAAGTCCGGTCCCTAATCCCCTTTAAATTCAACTCATCACTGCTTGCTTGTAGCTCTAAGACCGACACTCTAAAGAAAAACAAAACAGACAACCCCCAACAAACCAAATCAAAAACCTTTTCCACAGGAGGTCTCCTGTGACATGGGAATGTACAGAAAGCAAAGGGTATGGTGCTTTGTTTTAATATTTATTCACATGAGAAAGTCTTGTATTTTCTGGAAGTCCCGGAAACTGGTGTTAAATAACTGAAAGAAAAGTGAAGGATTGAATAAATAAGCAGAACTCAAAATATATGTATCCAACAACTTAAGTGTACTGAAGTCTTCCAATAACCCAGGTATTTCCAATTCTCCATCTGCCTACTTTTGCAGGAAGCAGTAGGCAATGCTTCAGCTGAAATACAAGAACCAGCTGGAGCAGAAGGGAAGAACAGAAGAAAAACAACTCCCATGCCTTTACACACATCTTGAAGCACAGACAACAGAAAGGGAAAGCAATTATAACTAAACCCTTTTCAGCTTAATTTTGTTTTAGAGATATTTAAGCTTGCTAATATAACTGAGGTCAAGAGGATAAAGATTTCTCAGAAATGCAATCTATCTACAGGTAAAACTGCTATGGCAATAACATCTGCAGTTTATTGGTAAAGGGAACAAGGTGACTATTATAACAAAACAACATAGAAATAGGATCTGAGCAAGTTATCTTGTGGGTGGGGGGCCATGGGTGAGAAGAGATGCAATTAACAGGTTGAGTGTTTCACTATATGAGATCTTTGGGATTATGATACAATGAAGCAACACAGCATTACACCACATTTTCTCAGCCCAAACAGAAAGTTATGCTGGCATATAAGGAAACTGAAGACAGGCTGAGACACAGGAATTGAAGCTGTTGCGTCTTGGATCTTTTCTGTAGCATGCAAAAGCATTGTTTTGTCATCTTAAAAAAAAAAATAAAATAGGGAAACAAAAGCAAGATTGACTTAAAATCTTCACCTCTTTTTTTTTTTTTTTTAAAAAAAAAAAAAGGGAAAAGGTTAACCTTCAGGTTCAGAAATAGAGCCACGAAAAAACAAGGGAACTACTTCCCTTCTACCTTTTTCAGGAAGGATGTCTTTGAACACAAACAGATGGACTAAGTCCCAGAAGTCTGAAAAATTACTAAATGCTCTCATTAAATAACCTTATGACAAGCTTGCATTTGACAAATGACTTCTGTCTTCAATAATTCTGCGTATTTTCCCTTCCATCCCAACATCAGGATTTATGGACAAGTCTCTGCAGCTCTGGGCACATGACACAGTAGATATAGTATCACTATTTAGCATCAGTGCTTAACTGCAGACTCTTCTTCTTTTTAAGATATCAAAAGAAAAAATATTGTTCACAGCAAGTGTAAAGTTTTAGTACAGTCCAAAACTTCTGACATACCCACTAATACATTCAAACATTAAAGGCTCCATAGCATGAAATTCACACAGATAATTGACAGTAACATATCTCAGTTTTGCCCAACCTAGACAGCATCATTCATCTGAAATACTCTGGACTACTAAACCGAAGCTCATTCCCATAATGGAACAAATGCCTCTCACAAACTGGACAAGAAGTGTGAGAGGTAGACCTCTGCATCAGGAAGAAGAAATACTAATCACTACAGAGATAAGGGATAAACTCCTTCTGCCAAATCTTAGTACTAAGATTTGTATCTGAAGTAGGCAACGCAGAGCTTTGTATCGCTGCTCAACACAGAACAAAACTATACAATGTTCTAACTTTGAAAGACAACATTGTGCAATAAAACATCAACTTCAAATAACAAAAAAAAAACCCCAAACCACCACCATGCTTGCTTTTTTTGTCTACTAAGGTTAAAACTGAAACTAATGCTATTACAGGAACTCAATGTCAGAGCACTCTATTAGTAAAATTTTGACCATGCACAGACCCACAGCTTCAAGGCAGGTAATCAGGCATTCCACTTTGCTGCTATGTACTTGCTGCTCCTGGCACACAGAGCTGTTTCCTCCAAACTGTTCACCTGTTTCTCTTTACTTTCTGAGAAAGTACATTCCTTCAAGTTGAGATCCCAATTGTTCGGTCCTGAGCAAAGGCAGATAGCGAGGCACAGAGAGGAGCAGCAGCTTTATGCAGCGGAATTTTATACCAAGTGTATAAATGTAGGTATGATTTAGGTCCTGAGTGCCACACCTTCAAGATTTCCGCCACGCATCAGATGTATTTATTGGACCTGGGAGAACATAGCCTTCATGTGTGAGACAAAGCTAACGATACACAAACCTCTTCATAGGAAAAACAGTTTTTCAAGACTGAGGGGAAGATGCTTAGAAAGGACTGGGCAATTCACTGAAGCATCCCAGGAATTCTGAACACTTGCAGGCAGCAAGCTGGAAGGTGATTTCACACTATACAGACACACTGGAGTTAATCTCATTCTAAAAAGAGGTGGAAAACCTCCTCCTGGATGCTAAGGCCTACTAAGAAGAGGATGGGGGCTAAAGTCTGCTCAAGTTATGGCCTATTCACCTGCAGTCACTCAGAGGAGAGGTCACCAACTGTGCATGCTTTGGAGAGATCTCGCACAACCTCCACAAAGAGCCCTCAGCACAGAAAATGGCCTAAAAAGGAGAAAGCCAGAACTAAAGGCTGATCCAAGCATGACGGCTAAACCAGGTGCAGCACAGAAAGCTTTTGTGCTGCTCTCAAACCTACCAATAAGGAAAAAATCATGGAATTTAACAACTCAAAGGACTCCAACAGGAAAGATGACTCCAACTTGGATTCCATTTTAAGTCCACCTAACTCAAACAATTAGAAACTTCTCAAAGTTGAAATTTAAATCTTTCTGCAGGATTTTATGAGCTTTCACTTTCTAGAATTCATTAGTTCAAACAAGGTTTTTTACTACTAACTTGGAAATGGAATATTAGCCTTAACATTGGAAAATACCCAAAGATGAGGTAAAAGCCATCATCTGTTTTGGAAATCATGAATGGTATATGAAAGGAAAGAGCAAATTATCTTTCCTATCATCTACTGTTTCCAAAATATGTACCACCTGACTATTTTCAACAGTGAGCTCTGCCTCCTCTCACTACATATGTCCATATACCGACATTTAAGTCAAAAGTCATCCCAAATTATGTGAGGAAAAAAGCATTTGAGGTGAAAGACTCCTTGAATTCTCGTGCATCCACACACAAAAAAAATATATACACATACATACACACAGAGAGAAGTGCCTTTCACCTTAGTAGGCAGAAGTGAACTCAAATCGCAGACTTATTTTTGTGGTAGAAAAATGGGGCAAGGCAAGAGGCCAAGTGCACTTTGAAAAGTGCAAGAGAAATCCTAGTAAGTAATTTAAGCTCACACTAGAGGACAGAAAAATAACAAAAATAAGAGATACATTACCATAAGGAAGAAGAAAACCTAAGAGGATGCAACAAGATTTCACAAAAGCTAAGGGGAAAAAAAAAAAAATTGTAATATTAACTGTCTTGAACATAAGCCACAGCAGCATTCTGAAATCTATTTGGTAGATAAAACAGTGTGTTCAGCTTCCTGAAAAATACATTGTCACGTGTATTAGAAAAGTCCTTAAGAGATGAGAGAGTAAGGACTACATAATACCCAGGAAAGACAATGTATGTCTATACAATAGAAGGCAGCTCCAAATCACAAATTGTCTGTAGTAAGAACATTGTTATCAGTTTGATGCTTGTACTGACCAGCAGGCTTCATATTGAGAGGGGTCACTGCACTGCTGCGACTATTTTATTTAATCTACAAGAACATACTAACTCATTCATATGTTGCTGGGCAATCACGAAAGATACAGTCAGGTAATGTAGTAAATAGCTAATGCCACAAATCCTTGGAAAAAATAAAAATAGCACAACTCAATCATAAAGAGTTTGTGCTTCATTAAGAGGGTATTAGTTCTTACTTCTCATCATTTTTCATTTCATTTACTGTAAGTAAAAACAGTAGCAGAGCTGACAGAATGAAATAGCTGATGTGGTAGGAAAGGAGTGAGATTTACCTCAGTATTTGCTATTCCACAAAACACTCAGGGGAAAAAAAAAAAATGTATTTGAGATAGCAACATTTTCTTCCTTGCATCATTCTGAAAACATGGGATTTATTTACAGTGCTGATGTGGTACTCGGTTTTGCACAGCTGTAGTCCCCCTTTACACCTCAAATCTGACTCATCTACTCTTTCCCAATTGTTATCCAACTAGAACATCATCACTATAGGATAGCAACCTTATTTCTGGCTAAAAAGGTGATTGTTGTCTTTAAATTGGTCTCACACTCCATTATGAAGTGCCACTGCATTGACTAAATTTATCAGAGACATCTCATCGCACACAAAAAAAAAAAAAAAATCATTTTCAACACTGGACTGTGCAATCAGATTACTATAGTTGCATTTTCCACTTCTACGGATTCTAAAGCCTGTTTAATCTCTCTTTTATAAAAAAAAACCCACACAACTCATTTTATGTAGGACTTTTAGCAGACTCATCCTTTACAAACGCATAAAAGAGCTATCCAGGCCCAACAGTTCAGAAAACAGGAGGATGAAGGGAACAAGTAGTAATGTGAGACACTACATATAGAAATCAAGACAGTTCCATCATTGGCTTTTTAAATTGCTTCCTTCATTGTTCTTTCAAATAATCCATAATTCCTCATCACAATGAGGCATTAGAAGTGTCAAGTTTCATCAGCCAGTTCTTTCACTTCAAGGCTGAGTATTTGAGAGCAACAGGTTATATCTGTAGATATCCAATATCTCAAGCCTGAAAGGTAGATCCTCTGAGGCAAAACAAAAAAAAAAAAAACCCACACCCAAGTCAAAACACCTTTTCTGGATATTTCTTAGAACAGTTTCTTTCACCTAAAAGATTTAAAGGGAGATTAAGAAACAAGTTGTTCATCAAACTTGGAGGGATTCAAACTACATGAGTCAGTTCTCAGGTGCTGCCTTATCTTTTTAATGACTTGTTTTAAATAGTGTGGATAAATAAACCAGGCACAGTTGACTGCATCCAATTTTTAGACCACTCACACTAAAGCTTACAGCTACCGGATTTTAAAAAACCCCACACATTGCTCTAATTTCTTACCCCAGTTCATTTGTATTTTAGGAAAAAAAAAAAAAAAAGACCAAAATGTTGAGGCACAGCACACAAGTGAAACTGAGCTTTAGAGAGGTAGTACTTAGCACAGCCGTACCTCTCACTTACACAGACTAATAATTCAAAAGCTATTTCTAGACTAATGAGTAAATATGATCTGTCAAATTCCTTAAATTCTGACTCACATAGCCAGATTAATAGTTGAGTTGAAGCCTAAATGCAGTTTTACAATCATTTTTAAGACTTCATTAAAACTAGACTAGATAACAGAACTACGCAAGCAGCAGCATTCATACACTAAGGCCATGAAAAATTAGGCTTGGTAACCTTAGCCCACAAGGAGTTACAAATATTTCAACTCACATTACAGCTGTTCCTTCAGGGATGTCATAATCCGACCTGTCCTTAGCTACTACATGGTCTAGTTTGAAAGAATTTGACAAAGATGAAATATTGAAGTTTATTTTGAACAACAGAATAAAACACTGGAGGAGGAAGAATAAGGAAGGAAAGAAATGGAACAGTCCATCCAAATGAAACTGCCCAACAGAGTTTTCTAGTGCAAGAGGAAGACAAAAAAAAAAAAAATAGATACTGACACACACAGATGCAAAAAATCTACTGGAGAAAATGAAGGAAAAATTCAGAACCACTAAGTAACAATCCAAGGCAAGTTTTAATTTGACATTTAATTCTTAGTACTAGATTCCTATGTTTCAGATAACAGCAGCTTTAAAAGGTCCATTATTAAAAACATAGACTGCTTGAAAACTCAATTATTTTGCACTTGAAGGAAAACACAGATAAAGACAGAGACATAGATCAGGTCACCTGCTCTTAATGTGTGTGCTGTTCCATTGATGGATATTACTCAGGTGTTGAAAAAAACATGAAGTACTAAGGAAAATTCCGAAAGATAAAACTTCTAAATTTGCAAAAAACACTGAAAGCAACACTCACAAATAATTTAAAAGAAGAAAGGAGGGGGAGACACGTTAGCTTCTCTGGCTACTGAACTATTGAACGACACTTTCCAGAAGCCAAATATCTGCTATGTTTTGCCAGCCCTACGCAGTATTGCTTGGCGACTCCAACCTTTTCCACATTTTTCCTTTTCACTCATGTACTCATGCTTATTTCCTCAAAAAGGATGAATCAGTCCTTAAAACTGGAGTTGAATTCTTTGGTGCTCAAACTGACCAGGTGGCCCTGAATCAAGCTGCATCACAAACAGGAGCAAGTTGTTAACAGTAGTTTTTTACACTGCTTTTGAAAGCCACCATCTCCACTTCTCAACTTAATATCAAAAACTGTTCTGATCCTGTACTTAATCAGGTTGCCCCTTTCCATTTCTCCAAAGGTTTTTGACTGCTGGCATTACAAAAAGGAGTTGCTTACTGTCAGGATTACCTGCACCTGAAAAAAACATGTATTATAACCTGGGATGGGCATACTCCATTGTGAAACGGTGCTAGGTGCTGGTTACTGGTTTTCTGCTACTGCTTCAAAGCCATGCAGTAAGGACTATTTTTACAGTTTCTTGTGCTTGTGTCTCCTTTACCATCAGCACTTCAGGCACAACACTCAAAAAACCATTGTCAGCTGCATGCCCAATGCTAACCATTTGTTGCAACAGTACATATTTATAAATAATGCTAAGATCATATAAAGATAGTCTCTAAACTTTCTTATACAGGAAGAAAAGCAACAGGGCAAGAGTTTCCCTTCATAAGCACAATATTACATTAAGTTTATTTGGAATACTTGTTGCAAAAAATTATTATTGGGTTTATTCTGCTATCAGCTGCTTCCATTAATACCAAAGGAATTCTCTTTATTTTTGCTGGAGTTACTGAAAGCAACTGACCTATTGCTAAAGATGACACAGGCGAACTGTCAGACATAAGTGGGAACTAACTTTAAAATCATTTTTAAGTAGGTGAAAACTGAGATAATATTGAATATTTGTTAAAACTCATGACCTGCAATGGGAACAGTAGGTTTTCTGTTAAGGAACACCTTTATAAGTAAATGGGATTTTAATCAAGCTGTTAGTTCAAATACTTCCCAGGTGCAGAAGTAAGAACATTTAAACACATGAATACAAACAACTTTGAGAATAATCTTGATTCATTGCTTGGTTACAGTAAGTCTGAAGCAGTAGCAGTGCACACAGACAGGTTTATTTATCAGTTTAGGACACATGAAGATCATATGTTTATGAAATCAACATACTTGAGGCAAGGATAAACAATATAGAAACACAAACTGCAGTTTACACTTCACTTTAATATTAATAGAACTTTCTGTCTTAAGGACCAGTTTATTCCACTGACTACAAGCCACCTCTGCTAGCATCACTGAATATAAACAAGGCAATTAAATGTTTAGATTTTCAAATACCCTTTTGTGCCATTTTTCAGAAATGTTTTGGTTAATGGTAAAAATGTATTTATGCAATAATGAGATACACTTGACATAACTACAAGTAAAAAGCAAAGGAGATTGGGTTTTTTTAAGCCTAGGATATAAAGTCTTACGACAATTATTCAAAACTTGTCTAGTGAATTGTATTTGGAAATCATTTGCTGACAATCACACTTTAAGCCTTGTGAATAGCAAGCAGCACCTTGTATTTCTTAGTGGTCCTTTACACAGGGATGAACCTATGACTATCTTCTCCCATTAAACACTTCCAAGGTTAAGTAGTACATTTTTCCATTCCTGTTTTAGATTTGTAGCCCAGTTTTCCTCCATGTTAGAGGACTTTTACTACCATCTTGCACTCTGATAGGTTTCTGGATTAAAAAGGTTTTTCAATTTTATTTTTTTTTAATCCACTTTTCTATATGCAGTGGTTTAAAAATAAAAGAAAGACACTGTCACCATAATAGTTTTTATTTCATATGCTTATTCTTCCTAGCCCTTCTCCCCAAAGGAATAATACACAGTACCTCTCAAACAGTTTACATACCTGATGGCAATTCTCAGGTATAATTTTGGGGAATACCTACTACCACCACTGAAAACAACTACCTCATATTGAAGATCTCAACAGTATCAAGGAGGGTGAGCATACAGGGCAGGGGAATCAATACAAAAGGTGATGGAGGCAGGGGGGAGGGTAATATAACACACAGTTTACACATAAAACCTGAACACACACATCTAAGGCCAAAAAAAATAAAGCTGCATACTCATGTTTAATTATGGAAGCAAAAAGCATCTTGGAATTATTTCTACTATGGTCTCTTGGAAGGCAGCAGAGATAAGCAACGGTTCTCCTTTTGGAGAGCCATGAACAAAAAACCTAGAGCTCTGCACTCGCAGGACTGAGAAAAAAACTGCTCTGCAGTCCAAAAATCAATCTTAATCATAAATATCTACAAACTATATAACAGTATGAATAATACATATTCCAGATGAGAGAAAGTAAATATTTGTTCTTTTAATGAATCATTCCTTTGGAGGTGAAATAAAATACTGGTTATTTTTACTTAACTTTGAGTTCTCGCATTTTCATCCTCTTAAAAGGAGAGCTGCATCCCTGATGACAACGGATATTCTTGGAGAAGATCAGTATTAGCTGCAGGGCTCTGAACTTTCTAGAAAGTATACTGAAATCTTGTAACCCTTTGAAGAAGGAAAATGTCTTTATTGGCAATCATACACTAAAAGCATGAATTTCTGTAGTTCAGGTAAAAAAAAAAAAATACAGTGTAGGAAATACACTGTGTGTCAGAGAACCCAAAAGCAAGTGCTACTGAAGGACAATACCACCTTCCTCCTCCAAACTATTGATAAACTTTACATGTCTGGCTCTCAGTGGTGGACTAGATTAAAATTATCTTTCCCAGCTCTTGCACCAGACTTTTTGCAATTTGCATTTTTAATCCACTTTCTACGTTGGTTCAGCACACAGAATATGTTACATGTACACATGGGCAATACATTTATTTATAACTGAAAAACCATCCAAAAAACCCTTAAAGCTTAGTTTAATGAGCTTCAGATATCTAGTTCTGAATATATAAAGGCAAACCTGGTTTTGTCATACTCACACCACCACCAAAGGATTAGCCCATTCAATCCGTGGTCAACTCAGAGAGCAAGAACTAAGGACAAACCAGCTCTGCTCATTATCACATATATGGATAATGTATTGGGAGGAGACGTGATCCAGCCAAAATAGAAGTCTTGAATCATCAAAAGGAGAATCCGGTCATGAGGACAGCCCTCTTGACTGCACAGAGAGCTTAGAAGTAAAGCAGTTTGTGCCCTGTAAAGTTTTGCTCATTCTCTCCAGCCATTGGAAAAATTACTACATCTTGTCTATTAGGCTGACCCAGAAGATGGATGTGCAAGACATTTTAAAATGTACATAAGTAAATTCAATTCTTTGGTAGTAAATTCACTTGCATTTTAGTGATCCATACTGAACCTAAAGCAAGGGTATTTTTTTTTCTACACAGTGTTACCCTCTACCCAGAAATTGCCCTGAAGTTGGTTTTTTTTTGTTTGGTTTTGTTTTGGTTTTTTTTTTTAAAAAAAAGCTTTCATGCATACAAGAGCAATGGAAACTGGAAGGATAGGCAAAACCAAACCACAGTACATATTTAATACTTATAAAATGTACAAAACTTTGAAATATGTCATTTGTCCTATTAATTTTCCAGGTGCCTACCATTTACAGGTAAAGTTTCAAACAAGTATTCCTTGTAAGAGTATTAATAAGTGAACTTTTGTAATAAAAAAAAAAGAATCTGTTGGAAACAAACTAGATTTCCATCATTAGATTTCTGGTTAGAAGTAAAACCAGGTTCCAAATTAGAAGCCTACCTTTCCAGAACCTAACACAGGCTATGAGAAATTGTTCTTAATCATTCTACATCACCTTACATGGTAATAGGGACTAAGACGACAAAAAAAGATTTCTCCTTTTCCATGGGTTCCTCACAGTACTTTGTTAAAGCCAAACACCACAGCATATGCATAAAAGGTTCCTGGTCAATAACAAACAAACAAAAAAATTACACAAACAGCCTTTTTCTTGCACAACTAGCAAACCGTATGGAACATATTCCTTTCATAGGAAAATGAGTTACAAGGAAGAGAACAGAAAATGAAATAGCTGTTCTGGCAGTTAATACTTCTCTTATCCTAGAAAAACATACCACATGTCATCCATCATGAGAAATGTATTAATAAAGAAATGAAAAGCCCAGAATCCTCAGGCTGCCAAGTCTCATTGCAGCGCAAGAAAACCAGTTTTGGCTTCCTCTTAACTCCTACTCATGATCTTATCAAGTTCGTGTATTAGTCTTCCAATGACTCACATGCAAACAAACAAATCTTCACCTTTTAAATTATTTTAAGTTAAATTCCTGATAAGATTTATGTAGATGTAAACAAGAAAGAAAAAGCGCTTTATCAAAATAAGATAGGGAAAATGCCAGAAACAGGCTAACCCTAAAGTTTCTGTGTGAATGCTTATCTGTGGGTTGACAACATTCCTGTTCCAAATATTACCCTGTTTAATTTAAGATTTATTAGACATACACTAGATATACTTCTTAGCATTCGATGCCTTAACTGATAAACCAAGACAATTCTGTTTTATGGAAGATTGAACAATAACTTGGCAAAATTGTCAGTTGTCTAATTTGCTACATAGAAAGATTACCTAGTAACATTCCTTCCATATTGAGGTGACTGCAAAGAAAAGGATTTTGAACTTTTGTTTATAAACCTCTGGAGGAATGAATACTGTGGGTATCACTCCAGCTATCTGAAAAATATTGATAATATAATATTACAGAATTGTCAGATGTACAGCAACAGGTAGATTTTCCATGCAGTTAATACATTCCAGCCCATCCTCTTCCTCAGCACTGCATCAAGAATTTAAACATTTCTTTATGAAGTCTTCCCAACGCTGAAGTCTCCTTTACACATACACTTTAATATTACACTAAAGAGTTTTCTCCTTTTTTTTTTTTTCCCGAATGAAGAGCAGATACTCATGACAAATTTCTTGCAAAATAATTAAGACTTCAGAATAAAGGCACAAAAGCTATGTACTGCAACATGTTTCATATCTTTCCTAGCCATTAACTGAAGAGTGAGAGCTGAATTAAATTGCTAGGCCAATCTGCCAGCACAAACAAGAACTTCAGTAAATGGTAGATTTCCTCTTAATTCAAAAGGCTGTGTTTTGGGCAGAATACACTTCAGTGCCTTCACAATGACCCACAGAAGAACTATCCCCAGAGTTCACAGCTCACTGCTTGGCCACAGGCCATCCCCTGCACCATGCAGAAGTTGGCAATACATGCCTGCTCAGAGCTGCCAGCTCAACCGTACGCTCTGCCAGGAAGCCATTACTCTGTGGACTCACACAAGCCTATGGGAGAGTAACTGATAAGCAATTATTCCTTGAAAGTATCTTTAAGTGCAGCGAGCACTGTGGACTATATTGCTCTTCTCTGGCTGCATTTTCTATCATTAATTTACTGCAGTCAGGAGGAGCATCAGCTTTTGCTCCACTGCAACACTTAGCCTGCTCAAATCAATTATGCGCAGTTTTGATAATATTTAAGTGTTTCAACAGAGAAGTGCCTGGACATGCCTGCCCCACTTACATTCGCTGTGGGGGACACCTAGTCCTCCTCTTGTGAAGTTATTTGTGACCAACACAACTTCAGCCTGATGGCTGATCAGCTCATAAGCCACATCAGCAATAAATCATAACATTGTAGAGAAATGATTTGTTAGAAAATATACTCCTTAGTTGCAATCAATGCAACTGAATAAACATGCGTCAGACAAGCAACCCTTTACTTCCCTAGTGATGGTCTGACTTGCATGGCCTACAGACTCACCTGTTGACATACAGAAGTTAACAGTATCTTACTAAATAGCATAAAAAGTGGAAGACAGACAGAAGACCTCATGCTGTATAGTGCATGTCCTCACACAGGGCTGCGGTCTTATCTCAAATAAGCAGTGACGTATCAAAAGATGAAATATTAGATTTATCTTCACTTGTATTGCTATAGAGCCTAAATGACATCTAAGGACATAATTTGGTCCTAAGCTCTAGTGAATAATTAAATGCAAAAGTACTTTGCAAGTTTTCCAGTTAGATTCACAGTCCACCTTATTCTCATTTTTAATGGTGAAACTATTCCAGAATGAGAGTGTGATAACAAAGGCAAGTCCATTTGTCAGACATCCAAAATTATTATTTTTAGAAGCAAATAGACATATGCAATTTTATTTCATTTAGCAAGGGCTAAAAGCCAAACAATGTGATGCTAAATGTTGACAACAAAAGGAAATTCCCTGTCAACAGATTACTTTTCTGAAGACAACCTTTCCTATAAACTTCAACACTTAAGTAGAAATACCTGACTGAAAGATTAAAAGTCTGCAGAATTAAGTTTCTGCAAATTTAGAGAAAGGTGCTACAAGATACTGTTTGCATTACAGTACTTTTTTTACTACTTTAATAGCGGTACAGCACTTTTAGAAGACAAAAGTCACAGTTCCATTTGCATATTAGGTTCTCTGAAATAATTCATGATTTGGGGAGGCAAGATGAGTTAAGATTTTTTCCAGATATCTTGATTATGACAAATGCTGTAGCATGAAAGAACGGAGTGCTGTGCTACAAATATATCTGCACAATATTTTCAAGGAAAGGAAGAACTCAGCTAACAGTCAAGATAGCAGACAGGTCCCCGGATAAGAGAAAGACAAGATCAAAGAGTCAGTTAAGAATCTCTTCAACATTATATGGACTGAGACAAAAAAGTTAATCAGAACTCAGTTAAGACAGCTCCTTGTCATCTTAAACTAGCAATCCTCCCTAAACCCCTACCTTCCTTCCCTCCCCACAACAGTTTATTTGTACAAAACTAAGAGTCCTAATGAACCTTCTTTTGACTGAGACTCAGTAAAAATTTGAAGCTTCAAAAGACTAACTATTTGGCTTATTGTATCATACAAATCACATACATGAAAGTTAAAAAAGCATAAGGAATAAAGATTTAGGGATTTGCTACAGCTGGGCTCTTGATGAAGTCATTCATGAAGGAGGCAGAAGTAAAGGTAGAGCTATAACAATTAGTCTTCTTTAAAACTATGAACAAATACTGGGAATAATTTAGGGGAAAGAAATAAAAGCAACTCCAGTATTCAATTACACAAACACACACAAGCATCAGTGAATAATCTTTCAGTGACATAAAAAGATACCCAAACTTTGATAAAGGAATAAAAAAGAAAAATATATATAATATATTTATCATAACCCATATATTAGGCCTGTTTAAGATAAACCTTTCATTATAAGGGGCATTTCAAACCCTAATCTGCAAGAAGATTGGTAGTAATTTATCATGTAAAGTAATTTCTCATGTAAAGCAGGTCCTTTGCATACAAGTCCTTTCAGAGATGCATGTAGTTAGAAGTGTGTCATCATTAATTGGTAAGGGGATTTTGAGCACTTAAGATCCATTTAATTGTTGAAGCAATATCGAAGATTAGTACTATGACATTTCTAATAACTTTCAGTTCTGCAGAGCTGCCTTGGGGAAAACCTGTTCTCTCTGTGGTGCCCTCAGGAATGATTCAAAATTATCATGACTGTAAGTAATACAAGAAAATCATAGAATCATAAAGGTTGGAAAATATCAACAAAGTCAAACCATCAATCCAACACTACCATGACCACTGAACCATGTCCCAAAGTGTCACATGTACATCACCTCCAGGGATGGTGACTCCACCACTTCCCTGAGCAGCCTGTTCCAGACAATACTAGGGATCCTTAGGAGTGATCTCAGTATAAATACTTTGCAAACGAACCATGGAGATTTGTAAGCATACATATAAAAGTTAGACATGTTTCCAGTCCAGAAATGCTGAATAGCAGTTTCATAAACTGTTTTGAACTCCAGGAAGATGTTTATAGCAGCCAGCACCTACAAAGATAAATAATTAAGTAAACAATTATCATGTTTCTACAAAAGAGCTCTTGAGAGCTATTGGAATATTAACATCCTTGCTATACATTTCAGACATAGGATAAACAAACTCCTGAGATACTTCTTTTCTCCTGCAGGCACAAGTGGAGAAATTTGTAAGTGAAAGTCTCTTATTTCAAAAAAAAAAAAAAGTATTTGCCAGAAGCTAAACCAGAGAAGCATTTTACACCAGCTAACCTAGCACCCCGTGTCTTCAAAAGTAACCACACTCCTTTCCTGTTTAAGCTAAAGAAGGACGTTTTATCTTAATTTATTGGTCACAGTCTGAACAAATGTTTTCATGACCAGGGAATCCAAACCACTGCACATTTCACAGCTTCACAAAGAAAAAAACTTCAAAGACATCTTTAAAACTATTCCCCACACACCAGTAAGAAGTGAGATACAATAGTTTTTCCAAGCAACGTCTTCCTCAACAGAATATATTTAAAGTTCACCCAGAAAAGAGTTTGTTTGCAAAATGTCTCTGCCCTGAAAGTCTTACTTAAATTTTTTTAAAAAAATGAGAGAACAAGGGTAAAACATCAAGTTCTGGTGGTCTCAGATTTGCCAAAGGACATAGATTACAAATTGCTGCACTAGAGTAGAAGGCATAGGTGAGGAACAAAACTCAAAAATAGTGCACCCACCTCTACAGTAAGGAGCAAAAAACTGTAGTGAAGAAAACTTTTCTTCAGTGAACTGTAAAGGAAAAAGTCATTCCTCCCCTCACAGAACTGACAGACTGTCTGCATGTTCTCTCCTAATTATCTAATACTCTGAAAAGTCAAGCTTTTGTGTTAAATAGAGGGTCTGCTTAGCCTGGAACACTATTTACACAGACACAGTAGGAATACATTCACGTTTCTCACACATTTAATTTGTGAAAGTTTCTTTTCATCCAAAAACACTGACAATCATTAGAAGTCACATCTTTCAATAGTCAGCTCAACTAAATTGACTTTCAAAGAAATTAAGGACAGACAAAAGATGATGTAATAACTGCATTTTAGCCAAATCAAGAATCACATATAAAGAGAGATTTCATTTTCTGCTGATTTTTCGTATTAATTTGCACTGTCAACCATTGTCCTCCTCCTGTCAAAGAGCATCAAATCTATCTAGAAATTTATTTCCTATGGACCTTATTCTTTAAATAAATATAGACAGTAAAGAACAAGCCTTTAGCAACAAGCATTTAAACAGTTAAGCACATCCCTATCTATGTTAGGGTGATTTTCAGCTAGGGCTATTGTCTAGATCATATAGTATTTCCTATAAATATCTTTCTAAAATAGCAACAGACCACTAAGAGGAGTAGCACCTCAAATGAATGCAAAGAGTCCCAGGGCATCTCTCAAATTCCTTTATAAGCTTAAGACATTATATTTGTCCTTTTCTAAAGGGAATATTTCATAAGTTAAGAGAAAGCAAATTTATAGTGAAGTATATTTGTCCATATCCCAGTATTCTTGCTCAAAAATTTCCCAAACCACTAGAGAAACATGAATTCACTAATCCAAAAGATGTTATTAGTCATCTGGGAAACGATGCAGCCTACAAAAATCTTGCCAGTAGCTATAGCTGCAACAGTTAAAAAAAAAAAAAAAAATTAGAGTTTTACATTAGAGACCTTCTTCTACTACCCTTGAAGAAAACACTCACTTCTACTGTTTAGATGGAATAGCAGCACAGATGGATGCTACACCTGCTACCAGAGCCTAGAGAAAGTGGGATGTTTGAGCAGCCCTCTGGAGCTCTCACAGGGAGATGACATACCCCAGAGGGTAAAAAACATTTCTTCCTAGAACAACAGTCCAAGACCAGAACCACTAAACCTGCACTTAATACTCCAATTACTAGCAAAATCTTCAGAAGCATTAAGGTCTATGAAAGATTCACTGGAGTTGGCAGGTGCAGTATCAGGAAACTGAACACAGATGCTTTTATAGCCAGTATGCGGAGCAACAACATAACCCACCAATCAAGTGAAGACATGACCATGCATAGACGAGGCTTCTTTCCTGCACTTAAAGGATAGAGAAGAAGGGATGAAGTGACTAAGGAGAAGAATTAAGATCCCATGGAAGACAGAAAAGCAGAATACAAGTGGTCAGAACATGAATGGAAAGACAAATTGCAGTATATTGCACTAACTGTAATCTTCCAGTTAAAAAAGTCAGCGAGTTCAGATGTCCAAACCAAAACCAACCAGAAAGGCTCACCTGCATTTCCAAGACTATCAGGCCTTAACTCATCTTTTAACTGAGGTCAAGTTTTCAAAGCTCATCTCTCCAGGGAGATTAGTGCAGAGGAGAAAACACAGCATTTGACTTCAGTGACAGAAATAAAATTTTAATTGTCAAAACCATTTTCAGAAAATGGCAGATCTGTGTATGAATGGCTGTAGCACTTGTTAGCTGAAGAGAAAGAACTGCAGTTCTCAAACTGAAGACACAAGATACAATTCCTCATGCAAAACTAATCTGCCTAGTACAACATTAGACAAAGAAAATGTTATTGATACAATTTTACAAGCAAGCCATTAAGGAATATGGAAACATTCATAGTCACAGCAAGATGCTTTCTATGTTTAATACAAGGCCATTAAAAGTTGCTTTGAAAATTACCACTCACAAGGTGTGGGAGGTGGTGTGTTGTAGCAAAGCTTCAGAGGGGATGCTAGCACTGCCCATTTCCTGGGCAATGCACAGAAAGCAAAGATGATGGCGCAGTCAGAAGGCTCTTTAGAATACAAACACTAAAAACAAAACAAACAAACAAAAACCAACCAAGCAAACAAAACCAAACAAAAACCAAAAAACAAACCACTAAAAACTATAAACCAAAACAAAGAAAACAAAACCACAACACATTTAGCACAGACTCACAAATTTTATATAGTCATCATGGAGACAGGCAGCAAGCTGCACCTCTAAATCAACTTCAAGAACAATCAATACTTCCCCTAACACGCCAGGCAGGCTAGATAAGTAAAGTTTGATTTTCACAATTGTGAGTGTGCCTTACAGCAAAACAACACCACAGCCAAAATCAAGATCTGCTTCAGTACTTAGAATAATTTTTCTGTGGTCACTCCGCCACAAAATCACTGCAATCTCTCTATTTTCCGAATCAACTGAAGAAGTATTAATGTAACAAATGCCAGAATATTTTGCCTTATCTAGACTTATAACACTATATACTCACAGTAAATGAAGCAGTATTTTAAAACTGCTGCTTCCTTCACACTATACGTGATACTTTGAGAAATTGTTACAGAAATACTATGGGATACAGACTTTGTACCTCTTAAAAAAAAAACCCACAAATATTCTAGAGCAGTACCTCACTGTATTGTACAAAAATACTGATGATTGAATTGCCATTAAACCTTCTTTTCATTTAGGAGAAATAAGGGTGCATCTTAAGCAGTGTATATCTAAACTCTTGAAAATGTGTGTCAGGTTAACAAACAGAACATCATAGAAGTATATTGCAAAAGTGGCATCAGCTTTTATCCTCTGCTCCTCTAGAGACCCACCTCAGGTATACAAGTTCGTTATGCCAACCGACATACCAAAAGGCAAGTCTTACACACTAAAATGCTGAAGATCACCACCATAACCTCATCCTCTTCTAGATTTCCAAAAAGACATCCTCAAACACTAATCAGCCTCCTGCAGTTTCCATAGGTAGCTACTTTCCACAATAAAGTGCAATGCTACCTTACAGTCAGATATCTCATTTATGGCTGCTCCATGTTCCAGCTTTGTGCAGCACAAATTCATGTTCTGCTTTGTGAAACACAACTGAACTTTCCATCATTTTAATTCAGTTAGTCAGTAAATACCCTGAAGAAAATACTAATCTGTAGCAAAAATA